>OU452175.1:0-7500 GCA_911728515.1 Peribatodes rhomboidaria | reverse complement strand
ATCAGGAGTACGGTGGAGGTTAGGTTAGGTTAGGTTAGGTTAGGTTAGGTTAGGTTAGGTTAGGTTAGGTTAGGTTAGGTTAGGTTAGGTTAGGTTAGGTTAGGTTAGGTTAGGTTAGGTTAGGTTAGGTTAGGTTAGGTTAGGTTAGGTTAGGTTAGGTTAGGTTAGGTTAGGTTAGGTTAGGTTAGGTTAGGTTAGGTTAGGTTAGGTTAGGTTAGGTTAGGTTAGGTTAGGTTAGGTTAGGTTAGGTTAGGTTAGGTTAGGTTAGGTTAGGTTAGGTTAGGTTAGGTTAGGTTAGGTTAGGTTAGGTTAGGTTAGGTTAGGTTAGGTTAGGTTAGGTTAGGTTAGGTTAGGTTAGGTTAGGTTAGGTTAGGTTAGGTTAGGTTAGGTTAGGTTAGGTTAGGTTAGGTTAGGTTAGGTTAGGTTAGGTTAGGTTAGGTTAGGTTAGGTTAGGTTAGGTTAGGTTAGGTTAGGTTAGGTTAGGTTAGGTTAGGTTAGGTTAGGTTAGGTTAGGTTAGGTTAGGTTAGGTTAGGTTAGGTTAGGTTAGGTTAGGTTAGGTTAGGTTAGGTTAGGTTAGGTTAGGTTAGGTTAGGTTAGGTTAGGTTAGGTTAGGTTAGGTTAGGTTAGGTTAGGTTAGGTTAGGTTAGGTTAGGTTAGGTTAGGTTAGGTTAGGTTAGGTTAGGTTAGGTTAGGTTAGGTTAGGTTAGGTTAGGTTAGGTTAGGTTAGGTTAGGTTAGGTTAGGTTAGGTTAGGTTAGGTTAGGTTAGGTTAGGTTAGGTTAGGTTAGGTTAGGTTAGGTTAGGTTAGGTTAGGTTAGGTTAGGTTAGGTTAGGTTAGGTTAGGTTAGGTTAGGTTAGGTTAGGTTAGGTTAGGTTAGGTTAGGTTAGGTTAGGTTAGGTTAGGTTAGGTTAGGTTAGGTTAGGTTAGGTTAGGTTAGGTTAGGTTAGGTTAGGTTAGGTTAGGTTAGGTTAGGTTAGGTTAGGTTAGGTTAGGTTAGGTTAGGTTAGGTTAGGTTAGGTTAGGTTAGGTTAGGTTAGGTTAGGTTAGGTTAGGTTAGGTTAGGTTAGGTTAGGTTAGGTTAGGTTAGGTTAGGTTAGGTTAGGTTAGGTTAGGTTAGGTTAGGTTAGGTTAGGTTAGGTTAGGTTAGGTTAGGTTAGGTTAGGTTAGGTTAGGTTAGGTTAGGTTAGGTTAGGTTAGGTTAGGTTAGGTTAGGTTAGGTTAGGTTAGGTTAGGTTAGGTTAGGTTAGGTTAGGTTAGGTTAGGTTAGGTTAGGTTAGGTTAGGTTAGGTTAGGTTAGGTTAGGTTAGGTTAGGTTAGGTTAGGTTAGGTTAGGTTAGGTTAGGTTAGGTTAGGTTAGGTTAGGTTAGGTTAGGTTAGGTTAGGTTAGGTTAGGTTAGGTTAGGTTAGGTTAGGTTAGGTTAGGTTAGGTTAGGTTAGGTTAGGTTAGGTTAGGTTAGGTTAGGTTAGGTTAGGTTAGGTTAGGTTAGGTTAGGTTAGGTTAGGTTAGGTTAGGTTAGGTTAGGTTAGGTTAGGTTAGGTTAGGTTAGGTTAGGTTAGGTTAGGTTAGGTTAGGTTAGGTTAGGTTAGGTTAGGTTAGGTTAGGTTAGGTTAGGTTAGGTTAGGTTAGGTTAGGTTAGGTTAGGTTAGGTTAGGTTAGGTTAGGTTAGGTTAGGTTAGGTTAGGTTAGGTTAGGTTAGGTTAGGTTAGGTTAGGTTAGGTTAGGTTAGGTTAGGTTAGGTTAGGTTAGGTTAGGTTAGGTTAGGTTAGGTTAGGTTAGGTTAGGTTAGGTTAGGTTAGGTTAGGTTAGGTTAGGTTAGGTTAGGTTAGGTTAGGTTAGGTTAGGTTAGGTTAGGTTAGGTTAGGTTAGGTTAGGTTAGGTTAGGTTAGGTTAGGTTAGGTTAGGTTAGGTTAGGTTAGGTTAGGTTAGGTTAGGTTAGGTTAGGTTAGGTTAGGTTAGGTTAGGTTAGGTTAGGTTAGGTTAGGTTAGGTTAGGTTAGGTTAGGTTAGGTTAGGTTAGGTTAGGTTAGGTTAGGTTAGGTTAGGTTAGGTTAGGTTAGGTTAGGTTAGGTTAGGTTAGGTTAGGTTAGGTTAGGTTAGGTTAGGTTAGGTTAGGTTAGGTTAGGTTAGGTTAGGTTAGGTTAGGTTAGGTTAGGTTAGGTTAGGTTAGGTTAGGTTAGGTTAGGTTAGGTTAGGTTAGGTTAGGTTAGGTTAGGTTAGGTTAGGTTAGGTTAGGTTAGGTTAGGTTAGGTTAGGTTAGGTTAGGTTAGGTTAGGTTAGGTTAGGTTAGGTTAGGTTAGGTTAGGTTAGGTTAGGTTAGGTTAGGTTAGGTTAGGTTAGGTTAGGTTAGGTTAGGTTAGGTTAGGTTAGGTTAGGTTAGGTTAGGTTAGGTTAGGTTAGGTTAGGTTAGGTTAGGTTAGGTTAGGTTAGGTTAGGTTAGGTTAGGTTAGGTTAGGTTAGGTTAGGTTAGGTTAGGTTAGGTTAGGTTAGGTTAGGTTAGGTTAGGTTAGGTTAGGTTAGGTTAGGTTAGGTTAGGTTAGGTTAGGTTAGGTTAGGTTAGGTTAGGTTAGGTTAGGTTAGGTTAGGTTAGGTTAGGTTAGGTTAGGTTAGGTTAGGTTAGGTTAGGTTAGGTTAGGTTAGGTTAGGTTAGGTTAGGTTAGGTTAGGTTAGGTTAGGTTAGGTTAGGTTAGGTTAGGTTAGGTTAGGTTAGGTTAGGTTAGGTTAGGTTAGGTTAGGTTAGGTTAGGTTAGGTTAGGTTAGGTTAGGTTAGGTTAGGTTAGGTTAGGTTAGGTTAGGTTAGGTTAGGTTAGGTTAGGTTAGGTTAGGTTAGGTTAGGTTAGGTTAGGTTAGGTTAGGTTAGGTTAGGTTAGGTTAGGTTAGGTTAGGTTAGGTTAGGTTAGGTTAGGTTAGGTTAGGTTAGGTTAGGTTAGGTTAGGTTAGGTTAGGTTAGGTTAGGTTAGGTTAGGTTAGGTTAGGTTAGGTTAGGTTAGGTTAGGTTAGGTTAGGTTAGGTTAGGTTAGGTTAGGTTAGGTTAGGTTAGGTTAGGTTAGGTTAGGTTAGGTTAGGTTAGGTTAGGTTAGGTTAGGTTAGGTTAGGTTAGGTTAGGTTAGGTTAGGTTACGTTAGGTTAGGTTAGGTTAGGTTAGGTTAGGTTAGGTTAGGTTAGGTTAGGTTAGGTTAGGTTAGGTTAGGTTAGGTTAGGTTAGGTTAGGTTAGGTTAGGTTAGGTTAGGTTAGGTTAGGTTAGGTTAGGTTAGGTTAGGTTAGGTTAGGTTAGGTTAGGTTAGGTTAGGTTAGGTTAGGTTAGGTTAGGTTAGGTTAGGTTAGGTTAGGTTAGGTTAGGTTAGGTTAGGTTAGGTTAGGTTAGGTTAGGTTAGGTTAGGTTAGGTTAGGTTAGGTTAGGTTAGGTTAGGTTAGGTTAGGTTAGGTTAGGTTAGGTTAGGTTAGGTTAGGTTAGGTTAGGTTAGGTTAGGTTAGGTTAGGTTAGGTTAGGTTAGGTTAGGTTAGGTTAGGTTAGGTTAGGTTAGGTTAGGTTAGGTTAGGTTAGGTTAGGTTAGGTTAGGTTAGGTTAGGTTAGGTTAGGTTAGGTTAGGTTAGGTTAGGTTAGGTTAGGTTAGGTTAGGTTAGGTTAGGTTAGGTTAGGTTAGGTTAGGTTAGGTTAGGTTAGGTTAGGTTAGGTTAGGTTAGGTTAGGTTAGGTTAGGTTAGGTTAGGTTAGGTTAGGTTAGGTTAGGTTAGGTTAGGTTAGGTTAGGTTAGGTTAGGTTAGGTTAGGTTAGGTTAGGTTAGGTTAGGTTAGGTTAGGTTAGGTTAGGTTAGGTTAGGTTAGGTTAGGTTAGGTTAGGTTAGGTTAGGTTAGGTTAGGTTAGGTTAGGTTAGGTTAGGTTAGGTTAGGTTAGGTTAGGTTAGGTTAGGTTAGGTTAGGTTAGGTTAGGTTAGGTTAGGTTAGGTTAGGTTAGGTTAGGTTAGGTTAGGTTAGGTTAGGTTAGGTTAGGTTAGGTTAGGTTAGGATAGGTTAGGTTAGGTTAGGTTAGGTTAGGTTAGGTTAGGTTAGGTTAGGTTAGGTTAGGTTAGGTTAGGTTAGGTTAGGTTAGGTTAGGTTAGGTTAGGTTAGGTTAGGTTAGGTTAGGTTAGGTTAGGTTAGGTTAGGTTAGGTTAGGTTAGGTTAGGTTAGGTTAGGTTAGGTTAGGTTAGGTTAGGTTAGGTTAGGTTAGGTTAGGTTAGGTTAGGTTAGGTTAGGTTAGGTTAGGTTAGGTTAGGTTAGGTTAGGTTAGGTTAGGTTAGGTTAGGTTAGGTTAGGTTAGGTTAGGTTAGGTTAGGTTAGGTTAGGTTAGGTTAGGTTAGGTTAGGTTAGGTTAGGTTAGGTTAGGTTAGGTTAGGTTAGGTTAGGTTAGGTTAGGTTAGGTTAGGTTAGGTTAGGTTAGGTTAGGTTAGGTTAGGTTAGGTTAGGTTAGGTTAGGTTAGGTTAGGTTAGGTTAGGTTAGGTTAGGTTAGGTTAGGTTAGGTTAGGTTAGGTTAGGTTAGGTTAGGTTAGGTTAGGTTAGGTTAGGTTAGGTTAGGTTAGGTTAGGTTAGGTTAGGTTAGGTTAGGTTAGGTTAGGTTAGGTTAGGTTAGGTTAGGTTAGGTTAGGTTAGGTTAGGTTAGGTTAGGTTAGGTTAGGTTAGGTTAGGTTAGGTTAGGTTAGGTTAGGTTAGGTTAGGTTAGGTTAGGTTAGGTTAGGTTAGGTTAGGTTAGGTTAGGTTAGGTTAGGTTAGGTTAGGTTAGGTTAGGTTAGGTTAGGTTAGGTTAGGTTAGGTTAGGTTAGGTTAGGTTAGGTTAGGTTAGGTTAGGTTAGGTTAGGTTAGGTTAGGTTAGGTTAGGTTAGGTTAGGTTAGGTTAGGTTAGGTTAGGTTAGGTTAGGTTAGGTTAGGTTAGGTTAGGTTAGGTTAGGTTAGGTTAGGTTAGGTTAGGTTAGGTTAGGTTAGGTTAGGTTAGGTTAGGTTAGGTTAGGTTAGGTTAGGTTAGGTTAGGTTAGGTTAGGTTAGGTTAGGTTAGGTTAGGTTAGGTTAGGTTAGGTTAGGTTAGGTTAGGTTAGGTTAGGTTAGGTTAGGTTAGGTTAGGTTAGGTTAGGTTAGGTTAGGTTAGGTTAGGTTAGGTTAGGTTAGGTTAGGTTAGGTTAGGTTAGGTTAGGTTAGGTTAGGTTAGGTTAGGTTAGGTTAGGTTAGGTTAGGTTAGGTTAGGTTAGGTTAGGTTAGGTTAGGTTAGGTTAGGTTAGGTTAGGTTAGGTTAGGTTAGGTTAGGTTAGGTTAGGTTAGGTTAGGTTAGGTTAGGTTAGGTTAGGTTAGGTTAGGTTAGGTTAGGTTAGGTTAGGTTAGGTTAGGTTAGGTTAGGTTAGGTTAGGTTAGGTTAGGTTAGGTTAGGTTAGGTTAGGTTAGGTTAGGTTAGGTTAGGTTAGGTTAGGTTAGGTTAGGTTAGGTTAGGTTAGGTTAGGTTAGGTTAGGTTAGGTTAGGTTAGGTTAGGTTAGGTTAGGTTAGGTTAGGTTAGGTTAGGTTAGGTTAGGTTAGGTTAGGTTAGGTTAGGTTAGGTTAGGTTAGGTTAGGTTAGGTTAGGTTAGGTTAGGTTAGGTTAGGTTAGGTTAGGTTAGGTTAGGTTAGGTTAGGATAGGTTAGGTTAGGTTAGGTTAGGTTAGGTTAGGTTAGGTTAGGTTAGGTTAGGTTAGGTTAGGTTAGGTTAGGTTAGGTTAGGTTAGGTTAGGTTAGGTTAGGTTAGGTTAGGTTAGGTTAGGTTAGGTTAGGTTAGGTTAGGTTAGGTTAGGTTAGGTTAGGTTAGGTTAGGTTAGGTTAGGTTAGGTTAGGTTAGGTTAGGTTAGGTTAGGTTAGGTTAGGTTAGGTTAGGTTAGGTTAGGTTAGGTTAGGTTAGGTTAGGTTAGGTTAGGTTAGGTTAGGTTAGGTTAGGTTAGGTTAGGTTAGGTTAGGTTAGGTTAGGTTAGGTTAGGTTAGGTTAGGTTAGGTTAGGTTAGGTTAGGTTAGGTTAGGTTAGGTTAGGTTAGGTTAGGTTAGGTTAGGTTAGGTTAGGTTAGGTTAGGTTAGGTTAGGTTAGGTTAGGTTAGGTTAGGTTAGGTTAGGTTAGGTTAGGTTAGGTTAGGTTAGGTTAGGTTAGGTTAGGTTAGGTTAGGTTAGGTTAGGTTAGGTTAGGTTAGGTTAGGTTAGGTTAGGTTAGGTTAGGTTAGGTTAGGTTAGGTTAGGTTAGGTTAGGTTAGGTTAGGTTAGGTTAGGTTAGGTTAGGTTAGGTTAGGTTAGGTTAGGTTAGGTTAGGTTAGGTTAGGTTAGGTTAGGTTAGGTTAGGTTAGGTTAGGTTAGGTTAGGTTAGGTTAGGTTAGGTTAGGTTAGGTTAGGTTAGGTTAGGTTAGGTTAGGTTAGGTTAGGTTAGGTTAGGTTAGGTTAGGTTAGGTTAGGTTAGGTTAGGTTAGGTTAGGTTAGGTTAGGTTAGGTTAGGTTAGGTTAGGTTAGGTTAGGTTAGGTTAGGTTAGGTTAGGTTAGGTTAGGTTAGGTTAGGTTAGGTTAGGTTAGGTTAGGTTAGGTTAGGTTAGGTTAGGTTAGGTTAGGTTAGGTTAGGTTAGGTTAGGTTAGGTTAGGTTAGGTTAGGTTAGGTTAGGTTAGGTTAGGTTAGGTTAGGTTAGGTTAGGTTAGGTTAGGTTAGGTTAGGTTAGGTTAGGTTAGGTTAGGTTAGGTTAGGTTAGGTTAGGTTAGGTTAGGTTAGGTTAGGTTAGGTTAGGTTAGGTTAGGTTAGGTTAGGTTAGGTTAGGTTAGGTTAGGTTAGGTTAGGTTAGGTTAGGTTAGGTTAGGTTAGGTTAGGTTAGGTTAGGTTAGGTTAGGTTAGGTTAGGTTAGGTTAGGTTAGGTTAGGTTAGGTTAGGTTAGGTTAGGTTAGGTTAGGTTAGGTTAGGTTAGGTTAGGTTAGGTTAGGTTAGGTTAGGTTAGGTTAGGTTAGGTTAGGTTAGGTTAGGTTAGGTTAGGTTAGGTTAGGTTAGGTTAGGTTAGGTTAGGTTAGGTTAGGTTAGGTTAGGTTAGGTTAGGTTAGGTTAGGTTAGGTTAGGTTAGGTTAGGTTAGGTTAGGTTAGGTTAGGTTAGGTTAGGTTAGGTTAGGTTAGGTTAGGTTAGGTTAGGTTAGGTTAGGTTAGGTTAGGTTAGGTTAGGTTAGGTTAGGTTAGGTTAGGTTAGGTTAGGTTAGGTTAGGTTAGGTTAGGTTAGGTTAGGTTAGGTTAGGTTAGGTTAGGTTAGGTTAGGTTAGGTTAGGTTAGGTTAGGTTAGGTTAGGTTAGGTTAGGTTAGGTTAGGTTAGGTTAGGTTAGGTTAGGTTAGGTTAGGTTAGGTTAGGTTAGGTTAGGTTAGGTTAGGTTAGGTTAGGTTAGGTTAGGTTAGGTTAGGTTAGGTTAGGTTAGGTTAGGTTAGGTTAGGTTAGGTTAGGTTAGGTTAGGTTAGGTTAGGTTAGGTTAGGTTAGGTTAGGTTAGGTTAGGTTAGGTTAGGT
>OU452174.1:10007500-10182879 GCA_911728515.1 Peribatodes rhomboidaria | reverse complement strand
TTTTAATTGGCGTGATGATACAATGTAATGTAAATAATGTAGTCAATATTAACGCTGGTTCTGTACCAGCGTTAATATCTCGTCCGATGTTTTGACTACTATCGTACTGTTTGGATTAAACATACATATCGTCACGCCTTTCTCCCGAGCACGGGGCTGGCAGAGGTGTAATACTACACCCACACTTCGCTGGACGATTTTCAGTTCAAAATGTGACAGGGGGCGAGCCTGTTGCCATACACCGGGCTCCAGTCATGTAGCACATGAGATACAATACGCACATATGCTCACACAATGAACAAATTGGTGCGTGCCGTCGGCTGAATTCGAACCCGCTCCCTCTGGCTTGAGGCGGGTCTTTAATTTATTTATTTTAATTATTTGGCGGAATTTAGTTAATACATTAACACTATGCTTCGGCTTACTAAACAATTATAAATTACATTGGAAGCAGTAAGTATTCTTTCGGTTGCTATAAAAGTAAACAGTAAATATTCTTTCGGCTTCACAGTAAATTTTCGGTAAAATCAGCAGCGTCGTGAGAAAATCCGTACCTAACGAATTTTTTTCGTCCTTTCCACAGCCCTAGAGATGGTTAGCCCCACAAATGGAAGGATGCTTACACCCAAAACGGGCTTTCCCTTTGATGCCGAATACGCCTTATGTAGCGATTTGTAAACTCTACCTTACGATAGGCTCGGCCCACATGGATTTAATGAAGCATAAATTCGATGATACCTGATACTTTCCGGTTTGAAATGAGGTATTGATGTGGGTAATCCAAATTAGGTATGTGAAGGAATTTCTTGAGCTGATAATAGCAGAGCTGTGTTTTTTAAGGAGGCGATGATAGCCTCCTAGTTGGGAGAAGGTCCGCCTCTCAAGCCAGAGAGAGCGGGTTCGGACCCAGCCGAAGGCACGCACTGTTTTGTTCATTATGTGAACAAATGTTCGTATTTAATGTCATTTGCTACATGATGGAGCCCGGTGTGTGGCGACAAGCTCGCCCCTTGTCACGTTTGGGACTGGATATCGTCCGGCGAAGTGTGGGTATTGTACACCCCTGCCAGCCAGTTCGGGGGAAAGGCGTGACGATATGTGTTTAATATGAAAGCCTAAACATGGTACAGGTCTAATAAGTAGGTACACGGGCAATTTAAAAAAAAGGACTAAGTAATTTCAGGTAACGTTGAACGCGGAACTTTACTAAAATATTAATTATTTATTGCTTTATCAAGCTCTAGGTTTCTTTCTTAGAATCGTACCTATCATGTTTTAAACACAATTTCACAAAATATAATTTCAAAGAGGCATTGAACGGTTTCTGATTGGTTGAAATTCATTTAGCAAATCAAAGTAATTTAAATATCTACAAAATACGATACCTACAGAAATTCCAAGAATGTATCAAAATAGTTACTTACCTGTCCCATTCAGGTACGTTAATTATCGGTTTTCTAATTTAATCTAACTTCAACATGTCTTAGTATAAATAAATAAGCAACCTTGATCTTGCCAGACAACATTACTACAACGAAAAAGTCAAACCTATACGCAGAATTGAATTAGTACTCAATTACTCCTGTCTACTTCGTAACTGGGGCTCTATTCTAGCACGACTGGGCCCGAAGGTGATAATCTCGGTCACGCTCACACTCCTGACTTTTCAAACGAGCGTGACAGTAACCGATATAATACCGCACGCACCAGAATAGGGCCTCCGATGCGTGATACGTAAAAAGTCTATAGGCACATAAATATATCGTACTGTATCTCTACAGTAGGTATCTACCGTCTATCGGTTCAGCAAAATCAATATCGAATTGGAAGAGAAATTAGGACACCCACTCACGCTCTTGTCCGTTTTTGCTGAATGAGATATACTTATGTACATTTTTACTAATTTAGAAAAATAAATCCTATTTAGAATATGCTCTTGCTGCTCCTTTTTCTATCCCGTGCGTTTATAACATTATGTATGACCTTGCCCTTTGATCAAAGTCAAAGTCAAAATGATTAATAAGATAGAGTATTTTGAAAGGCCCCATGTGGGATGGAAATCGGGGACTCAAATGGGATGCGCGGTATCTTAAGTACCCCTTCGTTGTCTCGATTTTAAATAGATGTCCTAACTACATGCGCAGCACCGTTTTGTCATCAATTAAACAATAACAATAGGCTTGTTTTGCAGCTTTTAAAAGTTGAAAACAAAGATTCCGCATCGAATATAGTACATAAGCCTTGAATAAAGAAGTACTATGTATCTGCCGCATAAATACGCGAGCAGACGCAAGGTAACGACTCGCGGCCCGTCTTTGATCTCAGCATCCAGCCTCCTTTGCTTCTTTGAAAACTGATTGAGCGCAGCACTCTGTGTGCATACGAAAACGTCTGGCAACTCGTAGGAATATGCTAAAATACTAAGAAAGAAACTGTTTACTTTAGAAAGCTTTTTGACCATCTCCAGCTGTTTAATGGAGCGGAAGGTAGCTGTAATAAAGACAGCAGATTTGAACTGCAATATTTCAATGATATTTGTTTTTACCCGACTGCGCAAGAAGAAGGGTCATGTTTTCCAGTATATGTATGTATGTACGTTTATATGTCGGTATGTATGTATGTATGTATGTATGTATGAGGTTTCTTTGGCACGCCCTACAGCCTAAACAGCTTAATAGTAGGAAGTGACATGAACAACATATGAATTGTATCTGGAGTATCAGACTACATTTTGCTGTCGGTTTTTATTTTGGTTTTCCTTTAAAAAATAATGTTACATGTTATTACCTATATTATATCTTCATGATTTTCCCCGAAGGAGCTGCTATTATAACTTTAGCCCGATATGATGGCAACAAGCTCACCCCCATCACATTAATCCGGAAATAAATTTGTAGACACTCCTTTTAAACTTTTAATACGTACTGCAATTATTTCATGACATTTAGTAAATCCTGAGAAAAGGCAATCTTATCCGAACTTTATCAATTGGCGTAGATGGAACAATCCACTGCAGACCACTTGAGCCAAAGTTTCAGTTCTACTTCAAATATCTAGCTATCTACTCTAGCTTTAGTTTAACCGATATCTATTCTCAGCTCTGGCATTCGCTTATTTCATTACAAGCTCATAATAAACCGGGAAACTATGGTAGGAATTCTCGTTTACAACTGAATTGTACAGATGGAGCACTCAAGAAAATCGTTTTCGATTTACCCGCACAGCGTTGCTGGGGCCGCCGCAAACATTTGAACAATGCTGCGTTCACACTTACAATGACCACTAATTTTGCGCTATCTTACTAGAGATGTTCTTTAGTAGGTGTGTATTTTGTTTTGATGTTTAAATCTTTTGGTTGTTAGGTTTCCAAAACAACAAGGGGCTAATCCGTTACTAAGAATAGACGAAAGTACGTCGCGGAAAGTCAGTTTATGAAAAACTTATAAGAAAAGAGTTTTAACTTTTTAAAACTTCAGCTTAATTTTTTTAGATTTCATTCGTTTATTGTGTTGTACTTTGCGATTAACGTGGGTTTAGAAACGCTTTCGGTCAAAAAAGATTTAGATATGTAAGTATGGCTGTTCTAAAAATAATTATTTTTAGCCCCTGACGCAAAAACGACAGGATGTTATAAGTTTAAATACATCTCTCTCTCTCTCTCTCTCTGTGTGTGTGTGTGTTTGTGTGTGTGTGTGTGTGTGTGTGTGTGTGTGTGTGTGTGTGTGTGTGTGTAGCATTGTAGCTCCCAAACTTTTACGATTTAGATTTTGTTTTAAGTGGGTGTTAGTCGGAAGTGTTTGATGAGATCGGTGTCGGGGTTTTTTTTTTTAAATTTTTAATTTATACTTGTACATTGACTAATGCATTACTTATGGCCGCTTGCACTAAATATACAAAATTGCCTTAGTACTTGCTTAACTAGTTTAATATACTACTATAGCTCTTACCTATTTTAGAAGGAAACCATTTTATAGAAGGATCTTAACGTTATGTGCCCTATAATCGAATATTTCGTTGGGAGTAGTTTAATTCTTAGAATTATTTAGTGCAAGGGCCCTTACTTGAACATCAACAACTTGATTTTATCTTACATATCGTCACACCTTTTCACAATTTTCACGGGGCTGACAGAGGTGTAATACATCACCCACACTTCGCCGGACGATATTCAGTCCCAAATGTGACAGGAGGCGAGTCTGTCGCCATATACTGGGCTCCAGTCTTGTACCAGATGACATACAACACGCACAAATGTTCACATAATAAACGAATTGGTGCGTGCCGTCGGATGGGTTTGAACCCGCTCCCTCTGACTTGAGAGGCGGGCCTTCTCCAACTAGGCTATCATCGCTTAACTCATTTCATTCATTCATCCTATCTTAACTTCATTTCATTTTATCTAACTTAAACTAATAGCTGTGTCAACAAAAATAGTCCCCACTTAAGGCCAAATGATCGTAAGACAAGGGCCATATCTTATTCCATTTATTTGGCAGGACTTGTTAATATAGAAATATGCTTTCCTCCCGTGGGCCACTCTAATACCGGACAAAGCAATGTCGTATACAGTTACAAATTATCCCTCCCTGAACAACAAATAAAGAAACGTGGCCAGCAAAAAGGGTATGGATAAGTGACGGCCTTAATTAAGAGGCCCGCGACGCTCTGAAATTTCCATACAAACGCGCTTCTCAAAATTCTTGAAAGCCATATTTTGTCAGATCATGATGAAATTTAGCATGTACAATGAAATTAACAATATCTCCGCCCCTATGTTCTTGGTTTTTTTAAAAAACGTTCTCAAGCGAAAATAGAGCTATGAAAAATATCCGCATTTGTAAGGAGTCACTTTTGACTGATTTATTCAATAGATAGACAAAGCAAATCAAAAATCCCTTTACATAGGGAGGTTGTCTACATCATTAGCTTTTAAATGAATCCATAATACAAGGGACATTCTTAGTTGTTAAAGAATGTATAGGGAAGTGAAAAAGTCATAAAAAAAAAACAAAAAAACACTTTGTCACTCTGTAGGGTAACTTTAAAGGCTCGTCAGTATCTTTAAATGCTCTCTTCGCTCGTCATCTTCTTCGAGACGAAATAGCTATGGAAAACCTTACGCCAATGCGAAGTTAGTCTAAAGTGGGCGCCGGACTCTTAAGGCCCACTTGGTGGTTTGCCTCAATAATAATTAAAATTAAAAAGCAAATGATTGGATGTAATCTTGTTTGAATCTGAAGGTAGCTACGTAGTTTTGGGGAAAGCCGAACAGGTGGCGTCGTAATTTTGTATTATTTTCTAAAACTTGTGATTCTTCGAATGTTAATGTATTCAATTTGTATTAATGAACTAGCTGCGCCCCGTGGTTTTACCCACAGTTAAAAAGTATCCTATGTGCTATTCTAGATTATAATCTATCTCTGTGCCAAATTTCATCCAGATCTGTTCAGCCGAACGAGTAACAAACATCCATCCATCCATTCTTACAAACTTTCGCGTTAAAATATTAGGAGGATTAATATTAAAACAAACAATCGTTATCGTTTATCGTTGTTGCTCGTAGTCGTAGTCCATCCAGCTCTTGCTCGTGCGTGACGTCACCTGCCGGTCGCAACGGAAGACCAGCGCTGGTTGGACACAACCAGCACTATGCTGAGTTGCGGCCGGTTTGTGGCAAAAAGCCAAGTTTCCACCTTTTTTTAGTTAAGTTTTTGTCTGTATTCTGTGTGTTTTTTGCCATAAATAAATTATTGTCTATTGTCTAATTATTGAAATAATAATGCAGTACCTGGATGGCCGAGCTTTGCTCGGTATTTTTTTTTTTTTAATTGTGTTTTTTGGATTAAACAATTGATTTTAGTCTAACCTCAAAGCAAACACTCATTGACTTCGTGTTACTTAACAACGCCATCTGCTGTTGTGTCGTTAAAGCAATTAGTTGCTCACAGAAAATAGTAGTATTTTTATTCGCCAATAGATGTCAGGAAGAGTCATATTTTTCAGTTGAGATTGATTATCGATAAAACACGAATAAAATGATATTTTCTAAAAATTATGAAAATCGTTGGAGCCGATTCCGAGATTCCAATTATATTTATATATATATACAAGAATTGCTCATTTAAAGGTATAAGATTAATGTACTGACGGTGCATTGTTAAGATTTAACGTGCACGAGTGTAGGCAAATAAAATAAACATTGCGAAAATAGACTTTTCATGTTTTCTGAAAAGCTTGAAGTTTTAGAAAAGTATCCACCATTTTCTGAAATGGAGAAAGAGAAGGAGTCATCATCAGTATCATCACAATCATCTGATCATCACCATAATTATAAAGTACCGTGATTCAAAATAATGATATGGACCAGGCCAAAACAAAAAAAAACTAGTTAAGTTTGATCTAAGTATTATAAAATGATTTGTTTCATACCACATACATATCGTCACGCCTTTCCCCCGAAGGGGCTGGCAGAGGTGTATTACAACACCCACACTTCTATGGGTGGGTGTATTACAACACCCACACTTCGCTGGACGATATTCAGTCCCAAATATGACCAACCTGTCGCTATACACCGGGCTCCGCCCGCAGTTAAAAAGCAGGTAAGTATTGCTGTAGTATACTATAACCTATTTGCAATTTATGAAAATGTGTTACAATGTAAATAAATAAATAATAAATAAATAAATAAATTCGGCACATTTCCACACGCGGTCGCCTGACCCCAAACTAAGCAAAGCTTGTACTATGGCCAGAGACTGATATACATACTTAGATATTTTTAAATACATACTTAAATACATATTAACACCCAGACATAGAACAAACACAAATGTTCATCACATAAAAGTTTGTCCTAGGTGGGAATCGAACCCACGCCCCCAAGCTCAGAAGGCAGGTCCACTACCAACTGAGCCACAGAGGCAGTCGATGGTTGGATTTGATGGTTTTATTACGAAAACTGATTATGAAGAAAGGAAGAAGTAAAATACCTACCTAATTTTTGTGACTCCACACAAAAACTTCGTATAGAGCAAGAATATAGTGTATTTGGATCGTAAAGTGCACAAATTACGGCTCGACTACCACCGTTCTCTACGCCATAAGTAAATAACTACGTAAGTAGGTATATTGTATACACTAACGTCCGGCGTAAACAAAGCTCCACTCCCAATTCCCCCTAACATTTACCGACACTTATGGACGCCAACATGGGCCGAAATGAGGCCTCGGAGAAAGGATGAGGTAAATAAGGTAATTACCAAGAAGACGATGTACAATGTCACCTTTGTTTCACGTGCCGTTCCTATGGCTGTTTTGGGCTAAATAACAAAAATGTACCATAATGAATAACGTTTCACACGCATAGCTTCTTACTAGGTTTTCCTCTGTCGGGAAATCCATGAAACACACACAAAGATATAGAAAACGGATACCTAAAGTCCTACACCCAGAACAGACAACATATTTGAATTTCTAACATCTGCCCAGCCGGGAATCGAATCCGAGGTCTTCTGCTTAGATATACTCGTAAAGCAGTCGCACTATATTTAGAAAGTAGCTCGGAATATTTTGTGTTATTCCACAATGGAAACCCAGACTCGCCAGTACTTTTTAATATTAAAGGGCAAAAATAAGAGAGAGAAATCTTGTTTCTACAAATTGGCAACAGAAAAAACTAACCTACTTCGCCAAAATATTCAAACAAAAACAATAGGTATACAGGTCAGTTAATAAAATGGTAAAAGTCTTCGTTGTTTGTGTAATTAATAAATTGGATTACTCAATGAAATGTTTTACAATAAAAGGTTTCAGACGCTTCCACGGAAAATTGCCCAGTTTGTGTTCACTTTTTCCTCCTTCAAATTGCCTGAAAACTGTACGAATTTTTGAACACAAGATTGTTTCCGATGATGGTGTAGAAATTGTTTCGAAGCCAATATTACGGATTCAATAAGCGGGTGCTTCGCCTCTTTATAACATGCACGAAAAGAAGAGTAACAATAAGGGTTTGAACTTGTGTAGGATTCGTTTTCACATAGTCTTAGAGAGGTAGAATTTGAAATATTGCAGACTAGGCTTTGCTCAATATGATTGATTGACCAGAGCTCATGATGTCAAAGCCCTCCAAGTTTTTTTTCATGTACAAGGGTTTTGGGTAAGGAACATAAGTTTGTAATATGGAAAGAAAAATAATCGAGTTTCCACACAAAATAACGATTCATGTGTTTTTTTTCTTGAATTTTGGGAACTTGTGTTTTATAAGTTGTTCACTTTGTCTGGAACAAACTCTTAAGTATTATACTACTACACCCAAAACCAGCCCCTTTTAAAATAGTAGATTATGCACCGAGGGGGGAAAGCAGTGCCTTACGTTGTGGGCGGCTTATTGAAGCCTGAGCGTAACAAAGGACTCAAGAGTAAGCAGCCTAGCGCAGCGAGGGAGTTATGTAGAGTCCTAAGTGAAGCGAGGGGTTTAAGCCGCCCATGACATAGACACTGTTTTTTCCCAGAGGTGATTCACTTTACTTTTCACACCTCCTGCGAGGCAATAAAAAGGAACTGTGTAAAATGTGTTACACCAAACACAGTCTTTTGTTTTAATTTTCGCGCAGCTCGTGGTGCACGTGCACACGTTGCCAGTTAGAACTGGCAACCAAGAAAAAAAACACGAAGTAGTGCCTGTATGCTGAGTTATCAATTATTTTTAACCACTTTGCTCAGAAATTCCCTTGTGCGTTTCATACAACTTTATCTTCTTAAAGAGCCAATGCCTTGCTTTACGTTGAGACTACGTAATATGTAATTAGTCATTGTACAAACTGATTTAAAATATAGAAACTGACAACATTCTAAACAAAACAATAAGGACAAATTTAATCTCTCGAATGAGAGTAGTATGGTATAAACAGAACTCAAAGCGTGTTCGAAAAGATCAGGAGACAACCAAAACTGAATAATAGATATTAATATTGTTTAGAACGAAAACCTACCACAGTATTTCTTTGTAAACAATATTTTTGAAATGAAATGAATTTATTGCCCTGAAGCACAACATACCTACTACCAATAGATATCAGATTTTACGCACACCACACTGCTCGCGTATTATACCTACTTGCTACTCTGAATTTATATTTTATTAAAAAAGTAAAAATGAATGTAGATAAATGGAAATCGAATGCTCACTAAAAGTAATCAACATTGCTCCTACCCATCCACCAAAACGAGCAGTATACAAGCGGCTTCACAGAGTAAGGGGACAATTAGAGAATGCAAACTGCAGAGCACAGAGGTTGGACATCGTCGTCGACTAATTACATTTGCCTGCTTCCTAGCACACAAATATTACTGTAGCTACGTATTCTACGTATTGTAGAACGTATTGAACAGTGTTAATTGCTATCCGAGATTGGAATTTGTAGGGTTGCGTGAAACGAATCAGGGGAGTAGTTTCGGTTATTTTACAAATGCTCTTGGAATGATTACCTAACCGAAGAGATTGGCTTCTGCTAACTGAGATTTGCATATATTTTTTACAGTTTTGCAAACAAAAGTGTTAAATAATATGTGAGTACAAATTTTTTCGGGTTTTGATTATTATAATATTAGCTGCGCCCCGCTATTTTGCCCGCGGTTGAAAATTATCTTATGTGCTATTCCAGATTATAATCTATGTGTGTGTCAAATTTCATCCAGATCCGATCAGCCGTTCTCGCGTGATTGAGTAACAAATATTCAAACATCCATCGATCTATCCAAACTTTCGCTTTTAGAATATTAGTGAGGAGCATTCAGCCTTAGCGCGTTTATACATCGACTGAACTGAACTAATTAACATAGAATAAAGACTACAACAACAGTTTCAATAGATGCTTGACGCAATTCAGACAAAGTTACAACTTCGGAAAAATGCAACCCCACAGCATAACATTTGATTGGTGAAACTTTTGATAATTAAAACAACTTAAATTAAAGTCACACACACACACACAAATTAACACACACAAAAATTAACACACACATACAGTGAAATGTGTGACGGTTCAATTTATTGTTTAACTAGCTGCGCCCTGCGGTTTCACCCGTGGTTTTACAAGAATTATTTTTTTCGGGATAATTAGTACCTTATGTGAGAGGCTTGCCCCATGTCATGTTTGGGACTGAATAGCGTCCGGCGAAGTGTGGGTGTTAAATACATCTCTGCCAGCCCTTTCGGGGAAAGGGGTGACGGTACATGTAGCTGTATGTTTACGTGGATGCAAAATTTCACGAGTAGTTAAGACGAACGAAAGCGAACAAACTCTCTTTCGCATTTGTAATATATTAGTTAGGATTGGGATATCGTTACAAAGCGACAAATCCTTACATAGGTTTAAAAACAAGATATTTTTGTAAATAATATTTTTTCAAGACAAGTTTTTATTGCGCAAAAAAAAATATTGCGAACTATTCTCAGCAAGCACTTACGTTTGATACCCATATTGTAGGAGTGCATTAAAAATAACTTGTCCGCCATTGTTGGATTAAGAGTGACGTCTCTTTGTTTTTCGAGTTAATTTGATACCCATGTTGTAAAAATACTTGTCCGCCATTTTGGGTGTTCCGCCATGTTGAATTTAAAATGACGTCACACAACTAACCATGTATTGTCATCCAAACTAAACATGTATAATGTCGCAGTCAACTAGCTTAATCTGCCGTTATCTGCTGCTTAATTTAGCTCTCTGAATGATATTCAGCCGTTAATTAAAACATTTATTAAACTAGTTTAATAAATACATAAATAACATTTATTAAACTAGTTTAATAAATGTTGTATCCGACTTAACGGACTTAACTATACAACATTTATTACGAAGAAATGTGTTATAAATTAATTATGTTAAAATTAAAATCTGAGAATCCGTGTAACGAACCGTAATTCTGATAAACATGAAATTATAACAACTTAAAAACTCTCCTGTTCGGCTCCTTTATTAGGGTTATTCTGACTTGGATTGGTTAGGTTAGAAGGTCGAAGGAAGACGGAAGGTTAGCGTCGTGCTTGTTTTTTTTTATAACTGTAACCTCCCCTACTTAAATGACTTGGCTAGGCAAATAGTCAATGTTGTCTATCCAAGCCATTTGGCCTAGCCGTTTGATTGAATAGCTGAATATCATCAGGAAGCTAGTTGCACGGCGCCGTTTAGTAAAAGCCTAGGCTGTTAATTGAACGGCTGATTAAGCTCGTTGGCGGCGACATATATTTACAAAATTTTAGCTCTATCGATTGAAGGTTTCAAAATTTCAAAATTGAGTTGCAAGATTACACCCGAACAAAAATAGTATAGTTACATACATAATTATGTAATGTACATATGTACATGTATTAATTGTAAATTAATTAAATAAAAGCTTGTAAAAAAGAAAGTCCTTACCGTTGTCTGTCGTTAGGTACCCACTCACATTTACGCTTAAATCGTCTCAACTACGTAATGGATTTTGATGCGGCTTGCACTGTCATTCAGTTAATTTCTTCCGGATGGCTTAAAGGTATAGTTTGAAGCCGGGCCGGGTCGCTAAAGGATATTTTTAGCGAAAATATTTTGAGATATTTGAGGTAACTTAGGTAACCTAAAGGTACATACCTACAGATGTTGGATTACTATTATATAGACCTAGCGTATACTGCTAGGTTTAAAACTTTAATAATATAGTGATTTAAATGAGCGCTAGCTACCTACTCATTATGTTGGTTTATGAATCTCAAGGAACTCCCGATGTCAGTAACAGTTAATTAACTTGTAATTGTAACCGTGACATCAAGTTTGAGGCCCAACTTCGCAGCCTTTCAAAGGATTCACCACTCACTCCCAAGTAACGGTTCCTTTAGATAAGTCATTACAACAAATTCGTAGATTTTGGCGCACTGCTTCACTTTGTTATCTTTAGTTTTGAAGACTTTGAAGTACCGAAACCGAGGGATTTGAGTACTTAATCACATGTTTAAAATAGGTTCTATAATAAATTAAACTGCATAACAATAAATTAATAAAATAGAAAATCGTTATGGGCTTCGTATGCAACACAATAATTATGACTGCTCCTTTAATTATATCAGTGTATATTTTCTTACAAAAACTCGGTAGCGGTTTCGGAGCACCGTCTGTTAGGTATCGGGAAGCTACATAATAAGCAGGTTTATTTCGGATATCCATTGTAATATGACGCACCGGGCCGACTCTATCAGCGGTAAATCCATCACAGAATGGGACACGAACCAGATTGGAACTTGCCATTCAAAGTCCACGGCATGATTTGTGTAACTAACGTCTGTCAATCCATCCAGGCCGACATTGTTGGCGTACCTCACATGCCAACTGCGTTACGTCCCCTATTGACCAAATGTACCTATATTTGGCAGAAAATCAAACATGGCCAGTAGTTTGTGGTGCCATAACAGCGACGTATATTACTGCTGAGTGTTGCTGTGCCAAAAACTTCGTTTAGCTATATTTATCTATCTATTATACGATACTGCTTTAGAAACAAAGAATATTGTAAAATTAAGTTACCGAGAACATTATAAATTTTAAGTTGTGAAGTTTCTTGTTGTTTTATGACCGACAGCGTGCCAAGTCGTGTCAAAGAATCTAAGATGCCTGAAGGCTTCAACTTTGGTTTTAATTACTGTTTAGTTATTTACGAATAAGAAATATCATATAGTTAGCAATGTTTGGTCGCCTACTGACAAATAGTGGTATCTAGAGTTACATTGTACAAGTATAGAGCCTTTAATTTGGCACTAACGCCTATTAAGATAATGGGGTAGCAGAGGAAAGCTCAAAGAATGTGGGTCTGGCGTTGTGCCAGAATAAGAGATGAACGGATCGTCACCTTGTCTGTGATGCCATTACGCATCAGCTGAGCTCTTTTTGTGAATATCATGTTATGGTGAAAATGAAAGTAACGTGAAATGTCTGCAGAGTTTATTTTGTTGGCTGTTACACGAGAAAATATGCCTTATTTTTATGAAAAGGATCCTTTTAGTCTGACATTCATTGTTTGCACATCTAGGTGAATTTTCATTACGTAAATAGATATTAAATAATAAATAAATAATCCTACTAATATTAAAAACGCGAAAGCTTGTAAGAACGGATGGATGGATGGATGTATGTTTGTTACTCTTTCACGCCAGAACGGCTGAACAGATCTGAATGAAATTTGGCACGGAGATAGATTATAGTCTTGAATAGCACATAAGATACTTTTTAACTGCGGGTGGAACCGCGGGGTGCAGCTGGTACATAAATAAATTCCGCACACGGTCGCTTGACTCCAAAGTAAGCAAAGCTTGTACTATGGTTGCCAGAGACTGACATACATACTTAGATATTTTTAAATCCATACTCAAATACATATTAACACCCAGACATAGAACCAACACAAATGTTCATCACATAAATGTTTGCCCTAGATGGGAATCGAACCCACGCCCCTAACCTCAGAAGGCAGGTTCACTACCAACTGAGATACCGTTGCAGTCAAATGCGATATTAAGATATTTAAATGCGACGTTAAGATATTTGTTGTCTTGCTGGAAAACTTAAGAGTCCCGCGACGCTCTGAAACTTCTATACAAACGCGCTACTCAAATTTCTTGAAAACCATTTGTCAGATTATGATGAAATTCAGCATGTACAATTAAATTAACAATATCTCCGGCTCTATGTTCTTGTTTTCTTGTAAAACAAGAACTTGTAAAAAAAAGAGCTATGAAAATTATCCGCATTTTTTAGGGGTCACTTTTGACTGATTTATTCAATAGCGCATAAATAGAGCATAATACAAAGCAAATAGAGCATAATACAAAGCAAATCAAAAATTCCATTACATAGGGAGGTTGTCTACATCATTAGCTGTTAAATGAATCCATAATACGAGGGAAATTCTTAGTTATTTAAGAATGATTACAGAAGTACAAAAGTCATTAAAAAATTGAAATTGCACTTTGTCACTCTGTAGGTAACTTTAGAGGCTCGTCAGTATCATTACTCGCTCTGTTCGCTCGTCTTCTTCTTCTAGACGAAATGGCTATAGAATACCTTAAGCCAATGCAAAGTTAGTCTAAAGTGGTCGCCGGACTCTCAACAAGATTTTTATCAATTCGGTTAGTACTAACTACTAATTGTTTTGAGAATTAAAGCAAGGAAGAAAACCTAGAAAGAAGTTAAGAAGGAAGATGAGCGTTGCAGATGCGACGGTCTCTGATTAAATTTGTTATTGTACGTAGGTAAAATGTATGAAACAGCAATTTGTTACTGAATATACTCTTGATAACTTGCTGCTGTATCGAAAATTCATCAATACCGCTTTTGTTTCTACCAAATCGTTTGCACAAACTGCACGATATGGTTTTAGAAACCAGTAGAATATCCGTTAAAAACATTTCATCGTACAAAAAACCCCGCCCGTGTTCACACACATTTTTTATGAAACCGCGTAAACCCTGTTCTCAACAGATGTCATCGCAGTCTGTTGCAAAAAATATGTTTTTCCTTAAAATCGTAAATTAATCCTTACAAAATTCCCGTCCGACGACAAAGAGAAGTTTTAGCATTATTTATTGCACATATAACTCTTTTTGCGGCGAAGTTGGCTCCGATCTACGTTAATAAATTCAGTGGACGCAATTAAGTGCGTACGCAGACTGTTAAAAACGTACTGGATGATCTACTGGACTACCACGTGACGTTAATGGCACGAAAAATAATATTTGCAATTTTCATGGTGATAATAATGTAAAGGTAGAAGGGAAGAGATGACGGAGAAGACCTACTGTTTACCAAAAAAAATCATATTCATAGAAAGACCGAAGAGAACATATAACCATATCGTCGCGCCTTTCCCCCGAAGGGGTTGGCAGAGGTGTAATACAACACCCACACTTCGCCGGACGATATTCAGTTTGATGATGTGACAGAGGGCGAGCCTGTCGCCATGCACCGGGCTCCAGACATGTAGCAGATGACATACTGTACAATACTCACATATGTTCACACAACGAACAAATTGGTGCGTGCCGTCGGCAGGGTTTGAACCTGCTCCCTCTGGCTTGAGAGGAGTACAAATAGAGACCAATTAAAAGAGACGACAAATGTTATATCTTACAAGGAGGAGAAGCCACCTAGCAGAAGAACGCTTATTATGTCCTACCGACAAAACCAACGCTCATAAAGTTGCGAAAATGCGGATAATTCTGTGTTTCCCAATCTTATTATTTGGACCAATGATTCCCAAAGTGGTCTATATTAACCCCCAGGGGTCGACGACAACCTACAAGGGGTCCATGAACTTTTCAAAAAAAGTTCTAATCTACCAAAAACTGAAAAACATCGCAAATGGTCTATGAAACAAAAGAGTTTGGGGACCACTGATTTAGACCAATTTGATCATAAGATATTGTGTGTAATACTATAAATTTTAGTCATGTCAAAATTTCTAAATTAACCCTAAAACCTCGTGAGTAAATAAATACTAACGTGTGATTTTTAACGTCCCAGTTAGGTTGTGTGAATAAAAATTAAGTTCATTTCCATAACGCGCTACATAAATGTTTTGTCACAATATTTACTCAGTTAGATACGTGACATGCGTATTTTAAACCATTTCCGCACAAAAACTTTATGTAAAAAGCCAAAAACGCTACCGTTTTTAGTTAAACTAGACTGCAATAGATTAGAGAAGCACAAAGGTACTTATCTAAATGAAACTGCTCCCCTGATTGGTAATCTGATAATCGCTCAAGATAACCGTGTTAAATGCTCTCTCAAATAAAAGAAAAATCGTAGTTTAGGTAACAATGTAAGGTGATTCGAGTTATCGTTTTCCATAGAGATGATTTATAAAAGAAAATCATTAGTTACGTTAAAGTTTTATCTTGTTGCCAACTTCCTTGTCACCGACATAGAAGATGAAATACATAAATGTACCGATGTGCCTATAAATACTTCATAAAAATTATACTTACTAAGTTTTAATGTAATATAATAATAATAACATAATATTCGGGACACTTGCCCAGACGGTACAAGCAAAGCTTGTACTGTGGCGGCCAGAGACTGATATACCTACTTATAATATTTTTAAATAAATACTTAAATGGAAAATTAATACCCAGACATAGAACAAACACAAATGTTCTTTACATGAATGTTTGCCCTAGATGGGAATCCAACCCACGCCCCTGGCTCAGAAGGCAGGTTCACTACCGACTAAGCCACTGAGGCAGTCGATAAAATTATAAGGTGTGTAACTCTAATTTTCAGAAATTAATTCAACACCTTTTGTCTGTGTGTCAAGGGTACAGCTGTTACTAAGGAAAAGACAAATAGAGTCAAGAGTAAAGCTTGAAAATCGTAATGTCAATAGTCATAATGTGTACATAGGCAAATTAAGCGAGCCTATTAAATTTTAGGATTATGAACACTACAAAGCCCCTTCCCACGCTGAATCGTCAAATATTATGTTAACACAAATGTATGAGGACCAGTTCCGTCGTCATGCCGTGATCCGAGGCTTTTACTCACGGCACTCGATCTGTACGCCAATACGATCAAACAATTAGATAATACCCAGTGACTTTCGGTACATAAATCAGGAGTCCGAGTCTGGTTTAAGTTCAGTCTGAGACCTTGGTCACCATCAATCATGATTTGAATGATAACGTTCGTAAGTCTTTGCATACGCGATCAGTTTCTCGTCTTTATAACCACAATCAAAGTATGAACTGGCATATACGAGTGTATGCATAAAATCGGATTAAAGGATCTCATATAGGATGCAGTGGGTAAAGGCGTTATTGTACACCTGAGGTGTATTATTCAGACGTTATGTCTCAATGGGATTCACTCGTAAATGTTAATGCTGTAGAAAATGTTCCGTATCGAAGTGAGATTATCTTCGCTTCAGATATTTGAATCTCAAGTTAAACTATTAAACCTACTCTAAAACTTGGCTTCATGGTTCTACATTTTTCAAAAATTTGCCAAACAGATGTAATGTTTTGGAAAATCATTACATCAACACAATACATCAATTACATCAATTTTCATGTTATCGAAACTAAACGACAATAAACGAAACTAAACTTAAATAAGTTGAATTTCTTGTTTGGTAAAGCAAGTTCGTTTAGGCAGAGTGGCTAGCCCTACTGTCAAAGTTTCTAGGTCGCCCGAAGGCCTCTGACAAGGCTTGACGATTATTGTTATGGAACAATCAACCTGGGCCTACAATTTAACGTGTCATCCGAGCCACGGTAGCGCTCAGTTATAAATGCCAGCCGCGGTCACCCATCCTAGGACTGATCGTATCGTCCGTTGCTTAGCATGGGTGAGCGGCTACGAACACCTAATCAAGCTACGCTGTGAGCGCTATAAACTTGTGCACTACTTGTTTGATGCAAATGCTTAGCTACTAAGCAAGTAGGTATTTCTAATTGGAAACGTTGAAAGACGCAAATAAATAACCATTCAAATGAATAAAGTAAGCTACACACAGAAAGAGCAGCGGCATGCAAATATAAGTAACCTGTTCATAGTAGCATCGGTACGTACAGTCAGCATAGTATTGATTTCTAATTTCCATCGTTGTTTTTGCTATTGAATAACTTTTTTATTTCTTTCACGTTTTTCTTTAGATAGTGACTGAGTTACAAAACAATTAAAGTAAACTGACTTACCTACCCAATCCCGGTTTCAAAGTAAGTATAGTTCTATCTATGAACAAATAGTAAAAAATATTTGGATAAAAAAACAGAGCCAATCCAAATATTGCACAATAAACAGAAAAAATAAATAATAAAATATGCACAAAATTAGAATACATAAATCAGCTTCTTTGCATCATTTATTGTTATTAATATTGCCGACAGTACAAGCTAGGCGAGTGCCTTGAGGTGAATAAACTGCGAGCCAAGAAAACGGCTGCCATCATATTTGTATGAAAATTATGTGAGTTTCTTGAAAGCTTTCTCTGCTAAACGTTTACCGTACTACCACATTCAACCTTTGAAGGGTTTCTTTTGGTTTGAAACTCTTTGAACGGCTGTAAACAAATTATGTCCCTCTTTCGTGTGTTTAGTTTAGTCTTCAATGCGCTTTTACTTAACTGAGAATATTTAGCACAACATTATGTTTTTTAAATGTTCAGGGGTATAAAAATTTTGGATTAGTAATTTTTTTTTCACACACGGTCGCCTGACCCCAAACTAACCAAAGCTTGTACTATGGCTGCCAGAGACTGATATACATACTTAGATATTTTAAATACATACTTAAATTGATATTAACACCCAGGCATAGAACAAACACAAATGTTCATCACATTAATTTTTGCTCTAGGTGGGAATCGAACCCACGCCCCCAAGCTCAGAAGGCAGGTTCACTACCAACTGAGCCACCGAGGCAAATTAGTTTAAAAGTAAAGTAAATTATACAGAATTTTACCTACAATCCTCTCATGTGCTACAAATACATCGAGCCACAGTGCGCTATGAGGTGGAACTATCTCCAAAATGAATAAAATGACATCTGTCAATTTGAGGCGTGAAATACGTCGTGTTTCGAATTTTCTTCTCGTTCAAAGAGTAATAAATGTCTCTTTGCTAAAACGTGAACATTGTTTGCGCTAAGTAAGAAATAAAACACGAATACGAAAGGAAAATAAATAAAAGGACAGTTAAAAACGTGTCACGCTGAACAGGCAGCCGACCGCGCGTAGGAAGTATCATTTTTATTTATAACTCCACCTATTAGACCTGCTCACACGTTTCCCAATACTCCTATTTCCCAGTTAGTCATTTAACAAAATTAACGCTTCGTTATTCCGATTGAACATCGATTTTCAGAGCGTTGACAACAACGAACCAGCGCAGTTTTAAATGCTTGCGGCGAGCGGGGTTGGTCTATCCGCTATTAGTCTCCTACGATTCCGGCTCGAAATTCGGCAAAAGCGATGGCGGCGACCGCCGCTGCCCATTCATTTGGCCTCCCCATTAAAAGGGAGCTTTTAACTACGGCTAATTTATGCAGCGCACGGTTTGCTCGGACAGATTACAGAGTGGCGTGTCCATTCCGCGCTCGGTTTGTGCCAGAATCACGCCTGTCGATTGTGTTACGTGTACTGGAAAATTTCGCATGTTTATTCGTTTGAATCGCAGTTAAAGCGGTCTACTTTATGCTACTGACGAGTGCCCATTTATTACATTTATATATATTATTACCCTACTATAATAATATTATAAACGCGAAAGTTTGTAAGAACGGATGGATGGATGGATGGATGTTTGTTACTCTTTCACGCCAGAACGGCTGAACAGATCTGGATGAAATTTGGTACAGACATAGATTATAGTCTAGATTAGCACATAGGATACTTTTTTAACCGCGAGTTAAACCGCAGGGCGTAGCTAGTATGGTTTTACTTACTCTGCTCCACACACACACATACACACACGCACACACACACACACACACACATACACACTAACACACACACACACCAACACGCACTCACTCACTCACTCACACACACAAACACCTCAAAAGTAGTTTAGTCTACACTAATAATATTATATTATATCCGCAAATCCAATAACCGCTACCACTACCATTCATTATCTTTCTGTATTCGCATAAACGTTGGTCCCTTTTTTTATGTAGAATAGGTCGGCGTTTGACCACCAACTCGCCTGATGTTAAGCGACGTTGTGGTCTAAGATGGAGCACGACGACCTATCAGGTACTTATATTCACTCTAGCCTTGAAGATTTGTAGAGTGAAGAAGAACAAAGACGGCAGTTGAGTGAGGCGCTACAAGTGCGCTCAGACCCGTCTTCGGAACGGTTACATCGGACTACATCCCGAAACACGACTAGGTCATTTCACGGCATGGCTTGGTCCAGTGGGTGGTAACTAGCCACAGCCGAAGCCTCCCACCAGAGTTTGCTACCCGGTTAGCACTACCCGGGGACCACGTGTAGGGAATTAGAATAGAGTACACTCCTACGGACGTGGGTAGCTCAGCCCCCAAAGCCCCTCCCTGCGATACAGGTCTCCTAGTGCAGGGTCACAAGCAACTTTATCACCATTTCCGTTTGTAAGTAAGCTCTAAGTACATAAAACTTTTATAATATGGTAAATTGTAATTGTCTTATGGAAATAAATTATTTGTATTGTATTATAAAATGAATTTTGTTTGATACTGTATTAAAGAAGCTCTATCAGTAACGTATGTTGTTTGTATTTGTGTCGATGCTCCGCTTAATAAGTTTCAGTGACCTGCATTGCCTTGACACAGTAATTAACTCTCGTAAGACCATTCTACGAGCCAATAAATCAACCCACTCCTTTCAGAATGATAGATCTTGTGGCAAAAACAAATATGTACTAAAGTACGTTTGGCATATCTGAAGGAGGTGAAAAACGCCGAAGGAATTTCCGGAAGAAAATAATTTTCCGAATCTTTCGACGTTTCGCGAATTTCGTCACGATCTAATTTTTATTTTTAATTCATTCAAAACAAATTGCGAAGCGATGACAGCCTAGTTGGAGAAAGCCTGCCTCTCAAGCTAGAGGGAGCGGGTTCGAACCCAGCCGACGGCACGCTCCAATTTGTTCACTGTGTAAACATTTGTGCGTATTGTATGTCATCTGCTACATGACTAGAGCCCGGTGTATGGCGTCAGGCTCGCCCCCTGTCACATTTGGTACTGAATATCGTCTGGCGAAGTGTGGGTGTTGTATTACACTTCTGCCAGCCCCTCGAGGAAAGGCGTAACGATATGTTATGTTAAAAAAAATTGGAGACCACTGGAAACTGGTTGACGATATTACCAACATAATTAAAACAATCGAGTCTAGAGCTAACAGAGAAAAACTTACATATGCAGACAGGTACTTAGTGCAACAAAGAAACCGTTAAATGGTTTACTAATTACAATTGTTGCAAAGGGCTTAACTCTGTCAGAAGTCGTGCTCTGCAATGGAAGCCACTTTATTGTTCAAAACATCCTTCGTATGCTACCACAAAACTACATTACCACTTGAATAACTACAGGCAATTTACACAAGCCCGGAACCACTCGGACACAGTGTAGAGAATACAGAATGTAACATTTAATTTTCACTCAACTGCTGTATTTTAATTTTTAACATGTGGGTTTTATTTGTATTGTAGTTAGTTACAATTCATAGAAGGTAAGTTTGCTTTCAATCTATTAATATTTATTAGAATTCAACTTTTAATCATAAATAAGTAAATTGTTTTACTTCTCAAGAGTTTGTATCCTATAACTAACTGTTATTCTTTTGTTTTATATAAGTATATGTTTAAACAAAATCTACAGTTATTTTAAACTTCCAAACTAAAATTGTTCCACTCGGCGCCACATATGAGGTTTGGTGGTAGGCTCATATGATTTAACACGAGAAAATATCTAGGGACAGAGTTTATTTGTTCACCACGATATAATGTACATGTGAAAATTTAGTAGGTTCAGCGCGGACGCGTGCAAACATGACAGTCGCGAGTCGTGTTATAAAAAAAAGATTAAAAATAAATAAAAATTGTGGAATGTAGGTACTTTTTTAAGGTTTATTTATTCAAAATAGAGTCAGCCTGCAACTAAATCTCAATCAATTAAATTTGTCAATTCATATTTTTTTTAAATACTTACGTTCACGTCGTACGTTTAGGTTTCATGAGCGGCTCCAAAGACGCAAAGACGAAAGAGAGATCTAAAATGAAAATAAATGAAAAGTCTCGTTCTGATCCAATTGTGCTGTGATTAGAACGCCAAGATACTGAGGAAGTGCATGATATCGCACAATTGTCTCGAGCCGGAACTTACGTAATCATTCCCACTGCGCAACCCTCGCAACTCGAGATTGCAACACATCTACTATCTGTTACATGAGGTAAAGCTATTCGGATACACTTATACTTTGTCATTATAGTTTGCATTAAAATGCATGAAGCAATATCCAGATTGTAGCATCACAACAAACTAGCGCTTCTAGTAAAAGAGAGCGTTACAAAGACTATTAAAAGCAGGCAACGCAATAAAACAGTTTTTGATTGGTCTAACAACATCAATATTTACCATCAAAAGTTGTGGTCAATCACTTAGCCATAAAAGTTAATTAAAAAACCAAACCAGGACGCAAAAGTGTTGAAATTCAGTTCTAATTTAAAATTTCACTCTTCCTAACTGCAATTCCAAAGTCACGAGCGGCCGTTCTGCATAATGAATCTCTAAATTTCCATCCTTTGTCACGTAGAACCAAAATTGGAGAAAATAAACCCTTCATAATGACTATCGTCTACTTGATAGCGAAAGTTCTTCTAAGTCAGCCTCCAAAAGGCTGACATTAATCAAACAACTCCTGAATTACCTGCGGGGGGCGAACTTTCATAAACAAAATATTGCGGACAAAACTCTGAGGGAATGGAACTCCATTCATACTTTAAATTAGTTATCAAGATCAGGAATTCGGAATACAATCATGGAGCCAATTTTAACACGGTGTTTTGACAATATTATAATAATTCCAGCTTGTCTTACTAGGCCTTTGTCTTCAAATTCTGTGATAAAACGCTAATGAACAGTAATCATTAATTGGACGAATCATAATTCTACTACAACTGACTTGTTTTCTAAATAAAAAGTGAGTGAAACATGTAATTAACATCATCATGAAGAAAAAGCATCTATCACAAAGAACTTTCCAACAAAGCTATGCAATTCGTTAAAAAGCCAATTTAAAAATTCCATCCAATGTCCGCGGCGTTCACGAGTACGTTTCAAGAATGTACAGAAACAACTTCAGATATAGAGAGTCCACAAACAGAAATACGTTCCAAAATAGGTACCTAATAAAACGAAATCGACGTCATACAAGGCTTTCGATTTATGCAGAATGGGGGAATAACAAGTCGATTTGTGGCTGAATCGTTACCGTTCCGCCTTTTGGGGGCTGGAAAAAGTTTAAACGGAAAACAAGGGTGTTTCGACTATTCCTAGCTCAGCGATGAGAGCTGCCTCCACGCCGTCAAAAGCGATTCAATCGTTCGCTTTTATTGGAACAGCCGTCTAGCGTCTTTGTTGCGGGAATTCCAGAGGATCCAATTTATGCAAAGTATTTACGAGTGACAAGAATTTATTTGACGTGCCAATTTTGCACCGTGACATTGCGGGCAACATCTTAAAAGCGCCCGGCGTGCTATTGATTGAACGGCTTCTATGATATTCGGCTTTTGTGGAGGATGTGAATGTGGAATAAATATAAACTCGCCGGAGATTTCGTGTCGTCTATGCATTAGGAGCGAGACTCTTTTGAGATATTTCGGGAAATTTCCGCGTACTCGACATTTTCAGGTTCTATTTTTAAATAATACATTTGTAGAAGTTTCTCTTTGATTTCTCAAAGCTAAAACATTAAAACACCTAAAATCAAGTTAGTTTATTAATTTAGATTGCATACCTAGCTCGGTGTAAAGAATTTTTTGTAACTTTTTTGTCTCAAAGCAAACCAACTAAACTCATTTTATTACAACTTGTCCGTCATCAACCATACTTAAACCATAGGCTTTGGGAAAAAGTCCTTTCTCCATTTATCTACTCATTTTCCCTAAACAATGTCCACCGTCCAAGCCCGCAAGTGACAAAATAACTCTCTTATCGCGGCATCTCACCCGCCCTAGATAAGGCGCGGTACAAACCTATGCCAACAGATTTACGACCTTGCGGTGATGAAGATAGATGACACTAGAGAGCTAGATTATTAACTGTGTTGCACTGCAGAGATCTAATTAAGGATCTCGATTATTAAATGTTCAGAGTGACTAACTTAGTGGTAGAACTGAATAAGTTCGTCTTTTGACTCTACTAGAAAAAGCGCGGCGGAAATAATTTTATGACAATCATAAAATAAACGGCGATAAATATATAGCAATGGCAGCCTAGCCGTAGAAGACCCGCCTCTGAAGCCAGAGGGAGCGGGTTCGGACCCAGCCGAAGGCATGCACCAATTTGATAATTGTGTAAACATAATTAATTATGTGCGTTTTGAATGTGATCTGCTAAATGACTGGAGTCCGGTGTATGGCGACAGGCTCGCGGGGGCGATACTCAGTCCCAAATGTGACACGTGTCACATTTGGGACTGAATATCGTCCAGCGAAGTGTGTGTGTTGTACACCTCTGCCAGCCTCCTCGGGGGAAAAGCGTGTCGATGTACAATAACTGGACGAAACGCTTCGATTTAACTAAAATTATCAATATTTGTAACTAACATTTATTTTGTATGTTCCTATGGCACCGCCTTGGTCTTTGGACTGTTAGGGTGCTGTATTCAATTTCGAATAAATAAATAAATAAAAACTTTTATTGTGCAAACTGTCACGGTTTCTTTAACTCAAGTGAATCGGTTTTTTTTGTAGGCAAGCTTGTTCTATCGTAGGCCACATCATTGCAATTATTTACTAAAAAGTACTTGTTGACAAATTGCAGTTTATTTATTTGGTCGACTCTCCAAATAAGTTAGTTGGCTTGTCATGCATTAGTTCACAAATGACTAAAGTTAGTTTTGATGTTATTAGAGTTTGCATCTGCAATTTATGCATGGAATATTCCTTATATGGCGCTAGTTTTTAGCCGACATCCAAATAGGAGGAGATTCTCAATTCGAAAATTAGGTCAGTGCGGGTAAGATCGGAATATATTTTGCAAAGGTAAATTGTATTCCATTTATTTCCTAACTACTACTAAAAACCTACTAGCTGCACCCCGTGATTAATTCTACGTTTAAAAAGTTGCATATGTTACAATCCACAGATTAACCTACCTCCATACCAAATTTCATTAAAATCCGTCAACCCGTTTGAGCGTGAAGAAATCATACCTACAATCTGAGTAGGTTTTAGGTAGGTTTAGTCACTCTTCCAATCAATTTCGAGAGGCTGACACATGGAAAGCTAAAAGTTAAAAGCTATTCGTAAACCCACACATACCAGTCCCTTTTTCTATTGAATTAAATCTAATAAAAATGTACGGAAATTTACAAAACAAGGCAAAGTAAACTAATTTAACGGACGTAGAGCTCCAAGGATAAAATTAGAGCAATAACTTTCTAAATCTTTTGATGTCGCAGCTGGGCGGCCGGACTTAACGATCAAAGTCTTAATCTTCAAAAAATATTATTATCTAGGGCATTGCTCATCTTTCAACGCTTAGAAGGTATTCTGATTAACGATCCGTATTAATTTCGTCCAAAATCCCCGTAACGAAGCGAGGAGGCATGGCTGGACGGTCTATACTTATAGCACCTACAATCATAGGCACCCAGTACTTTAGCTCGTGTCTGAAGTAATAAAATGTCCATGGAATAAACTATCAACGATTTTTATTTATTTTTAAGTGTTTTTTTATTTAACATAGCAAATGAGGGGAAAGTATGTGCTAAGTAAACATATCCTGTAGAAATGATCATGCATGGCTAAAGTTTTCAGATTTCATATTTTGTTTGAAAAATAAATATTACTTCATCAAAGGTATTGCAAAAAAAACCTTCCCTCTAAGTCTGCGATTGCTATGTAAACATGACTAGAGCTAAATATCCTATGTGAAAAAAGAGCTTTTCGAATGCATTTCTATTCCCAGACTCCTAGAGCTTTGGTACTGTTTGCTTCTTCACTGCGTTTATAATGCTCGTTATTGATGCTAGTCATTCGCTGAGGAGGCTAGCCGCGTCTTAAGAGGGTCTCCGGTTTACTGCGCCAATATTACCAAACCTTCAAACAATCTTGAACTTTTTTTTGGCCGTTCCGTGCCAGCACGTCGTATTTACTCTTTGAGGAAGTTAATAAACATACTTTGATCATGGCGTGTAGGCCTCATGAATTAACTCTACATAATTAGTAAATGTATCTGAGTGGAGATGTGTTGAATATATCTTTCCTGAAATTGATTTCCTTTTTGTTTTTGCAAGTAAATTTAAGCCGTATAAGCAAGTGTTTTAGATATAATTTGGACTCTAAGAGAATTTGTGTTGAGCAATAATGCGTTATAGAAAAATTCTAAATAAGTAGATTCAAGAATTACATACTTGCTATGTTATTTTAAAGTTTGAAAGTTGATCAATATTACAAGTCATTTACTTATAGAGGCACTGCGCCATTTGCGCTTGCCTAATGCCCGGTACGATGTCAAGGCCTCAATGGCCAACAGCATAGAGTCATAAAAAAAAGTAATTTATTTTTTAAAACTATGTTCGGTTAAACGGTATCGACAATTAAGTTCATTAAGTAAATCTAAGTTATTTAAACTCTCAAAATTGATGCTCTATGATTTTTGAAACTACTCTTACAAAACATACCAATTTACATGCCAAACTCATCCGAGGCTCGATGTGAAGCTTATTTAGTAACCGCCAGAGTTCGTGATAGACATACGAGTACATCAGAGGAGTGTAAACCTGAGCGAATACGGGTTTAAAGTAATCCATGCTTCGATCGGCAAACGTTAATAATTATAGCGGTATAATCCTGTCTCTCTCAGTACCCTCCCCTCGTCCTGATTGATGGCGCCGGAGATTGCATGTCAGGATTACATCTGTGGAGGATGTACGGATTATTTAGTTGCTGGCGGGCGAATAAAGCGAGCGCTATTCTGGAAAAAAACTTATAGTAACTCGACGTCGGATAGACGGGTGGGACGGAGACGTAATCTCGTTTGTCTTTGGTGAAAATTTCATATCGCACGGTTTTTATTGCAATCCCATTTAAAAATTTAATAAACGAGATAAAAATAGTCGTTGACAGTCGATACGTCGTTTAACGTAATATCAGGGTTGAACGTTTGAACCGATGTTTAGATACACTTCCTCTGACGATATATTCAGGCCAAAGTGTTCAAAATGACAATTTGCACCTCACCCCCTGTTACATTATTGATGTCTAAATCTTTGATGATTTAGATACATGTTTTAAAAATGAAGTTCAATTTTCTCCATTGCTTAAATCATATTTTGTCTCTTTAGGTTAGAAAATATGTACAGGTATAAGTCGACTTCATTTTTTCCGCCGCGAAAGGCAATCACAACAAAACAATAAACCTAATAAATCAGTCAGAAAATAACAAAAACGCTTTGTATTCAGAGAAGCGTACAGCGCTCGCATTTAATCAAATCCATTTCCTGAAAGCGATCTAGCTCTTTGCGTTATCATTTCACAATATAAACTTAAATATGGTTTCGTCAAAGAGGAATCTGCGCAAAGAATGGCGGCGCTCGGTGGCGGCACAATTTAATTTAGCTCCCGTTTGTTTACTCGACGTCTGAGATGTTAAACTTGAGCATTCTTATAATGTGTTCTCGTTTTGCCGGGAAATGCGAGTGTATGACTCGTGCTAGTGCTCGGATTCGGATAACAACTGTACGAACTTTGTAGTAACCAGTTATTGCAACATTCGTTTCGGGTAAAGTCGTACTTCTTATTGTAAACTAGCTGTGCCCCGCGGTTTTGACACGTTAATATTTATTGGCGATGACAGCCTAGTTGAAGAAGGCCTGCCTCTCAAGCCAGAGGGAGCGGGCTCGAACCCAGCCGACGGCACGCACCAATTTGTTCATTATGTTAATATATGTGTGTTTTGTATGTAATCTGCTACATGACTGGAGCCCGGTGTATGGCGACAGGCTCGCCCCCTGTCACATTTGGGACTGAATATCGTCCGGCGAAGTGTGGGTGTTGTATTACACCTCTGCCAGCCCCCTCGGGGAAAAGGCGTGACGATTTTTTATGTATATATATAAATATTTTTTGGAATTAAAGTTACCCTATGCCCAGTTATGTGCCCCTGGCAACGTGTGTTCAAAATTACACGATAATAGGTTGAGAAGTTAAGGCCTAAAAGCGTTACAAATAAACATTCGAAAAAAGTCACTTTCGTATTCATAATATTTGTTAGGATAGCTTCCTCATTACTAATTAACGTTGTATAGCCTCGGAATAGTATTAAAGTGTTTTGTCATTATCGATCGATTTACAAAAAATTTAAAGGAAGTCAAAACACTAAAAACTATTATTCTAATAAAACATTTATTACAAGGGGATTGGTGTTTTACAGTTCGGTGGTTGTTTATATGAAATCGGTATCAACTGATGATTAAAAATTATTATCTAGGACCAGAATTGAGTACCAGTATTAAAAAAAAACTTGATTTTTAGGTCTTTTAAAGGACAAGTTTTTTTTTGGATACTTAAAGCCTCATTTAAAAAGACAGTCCGGATTTAAAAACAAATGTATCCAATCGCTCAAGCTCATTATAGGGAGTCTACAAAAGTCGCCGACCGACACAGGTCGCTGATCTGGCATTTATTTAGAAAATAGTATTCACAAACCTTCATCGTGAAATACTGTAACTAATTATCAATTAACATCAAGATCCGTTCAACCATTTAGCCATAAAAGCCGACAAATAGACAACAGTTAGACAGAGTTACTTTTGATTTTATATTACTAGTATAGAAGTATGGATATGCATGGCCGCCGACATCGAGAAACAAAGGCACCGATTTTGTGTGGTGCGATGTGTAGACTCCCTTACACATTACTATTACATTAGAAAGCCACATATAAAATTTATCTACATACTTGCTGAGATATATTAAATTAAAAAATTAAAAATCATTTATTTCGGAACCTATCAATAGTCGTGCACATAATCATATCATAAATAAAATCAAAATACAAATTGAAATCAAATAATTACAAAATCGCTGTCACATCAATAAACACATAAAACACAACTCTCTTTTTTTGAGCAGTTAAGTACCTATGTTTAAAGATAGACATTTTCCAACGCGTTTATTTTGAAATCTGCCTCCGTGGTCTCGTTTTCCTGCAAAAAACATTTTGCAATGTGTATATGCTTTTATACGCAACTACCGCAACCAACACATTTTATTTTGAGCTGAGTTAATTTAGATTTATGTACCAAACTTATTTTTTAGATACAAACAAACTCCATTAAGCAGAAACAATGAAATATTTCAAGTACGACCAAAGTTCTCAGTAATCTCAAAACGAGCGTGTGAGACGCGAGAATGTTCTGTTATCCAAAACTTCCTTTCTCTGCTCTTCCTACGTCAAATAATAAAATTCAATTCTCGCGTTGGTCGTACATGAAAATCACATTACGATTCCGACGTCTCATAAAGTGAAGCGTCACCGGTTATGGCAGAAGGAATTTTTCAATTATTTACTTGATTTAGCATGGGATATGCCTTTGCGACGCTCACCCCTTTTGTTTCATCGCACGAGAATTTCATTCATACGTCCGATATTATTTCCGATTCGATGGAAATATTTCCAATAAGCATACGGCCCGAGATTTTGCATTGTGCCGCCGCGAAATATATTAGTTTCGTAAAGTGTTACTATGTCATATCTATCGTTTATATTGAATGTTCTCTTTGAAGATCATTCCGTTACACTGACACTTGCTAATCAAATAAATTATTGTAGGGAAAAAACATTACTAAAACAATGTTGTTTTTAGATGTTCCAACTTCAAACTTCAAGTCTCAACTGCACACCAACATGAATAGAACCCAAGTAACCCGAACAACACCTATTAAAATTCTGTCTGAGTGCTTTTTTAAAATAGCAATCTATATTTATACTTTGTTCCATCTAACTCTACTAGTAGAATAATAAATTAATAATTTTGAAAGTGTTGTTCTATTTACACTTCGTAATAACAAAATTAACAATTTTGCAAACCGAAATCTCATTAAAAACAGATTATAAATACCAACTCGGTTATCGTAGCTATGTGAAACTCGACGTTTTAATACCACGCGATGATATAATTAAATTAACGCTTTGCAATATTATGTGAAAATTAAGCACCCGATAATGCTGCACATCCTACCAATGACACTAACAATAGGGTTGCATGAAGTATTAATCTTACTAATAAATGTACTTTTCAATTTATTTTACGTAACGTGAATCGTTGTTAGTGTCATTGTTAGTTTTCATAGAAAAGCTTGCGTAGCCAAACAGAAACTTGTTTGTAAAATAAAAAGTAGTAGTTTTTTTAACTAAAGTGGGAACCTTATTAAAAAACTTTGAGCTGGCCGCCCTGCATGCTTAACACTGCGTTAATTTCCACTGACTTCAAAATGGGAGGAGGTTTTCAATTCGACTTTGTGTTTTTCTTAGAACTTTTTAGTCATTAATGAATTTAATTTAATAGCCAGGTGTTATGGAAGTTATCACAATAAAACATTTTTAAGCCGATGCTTCGAATGTAGTTTGACTTTAATTGGTATAATGTTACTTAGTTTTTTTTCTGTATGTATTTGCACCTTAATCTTAAGTCAACACTCAAAAATTTCCTATAAATGTTTTCCTTGTTTTTTAATAATAGCGACGGAAATTGAGGCTTTATTTTTAACGTAAATTGGTTTAGAAAAATTACTAAGCGGTGATTTTAATCACAAGGATCAGAACGTGAAAAGAAAATGCTTAAAGAATGAATTTAAGAGGCAATAAAAATGTAATATTAGATTGTTAATTTATTTTGTTTTCAAAATATTTGATTTTAAAGTTTCTTTTTCTATGGAGCGCATCGTCCACCTGATAGGGATCTGCGAGACGTAATCGCGTAATGCTGGAAGTCTTTCTACTCACACAAAGTCGCAGACAATCACCGACGTTTTTTTATGTGTATGAAGCTTTATTCGAGTGTATGTATGTATGAGGTTTCTTTGGCTTGCCCTGCAGCCTAAACAGCTTGATGGATTTCGAATGGACATGGGAGGTGTCATTTGAATCGTTGAATTAGCTTTTATTTCTACACTAGCTATTGCCCGCAACTTCGTTCGCGTTTATACAGAAAATACGAAAATACTATCCATAAACCCTCCTCGTGATCCACTGTAACTGATTATCAAATTATGAATAATAATCCGTTACCAAAAAGATCAGAGTACAACATTAAAAATATACTGGCTAGTTTTGAGCGGAGTTTTAATTTTAGTTGTCAGTTGTTATTTTGGCACCACCTATTCTGTTCTTCTAAATATTCTATTCTGTGATGTTTTTTGACGTTTTTGGTAAGCGGCGTGTTATTGCATGTATAATTAAAGATAATTAAACGGCGTGAAATTTAGCATGTATAATTAAATTAACAATATCTCCGCCCTATGTTCTTGGTTTTTTTTAAAAACGTTCTCAAGCGAAAATAGAGCTATGAAAAATATCCGCATTTTAAAGGGTCACTTTTGACTGATTTATTCAGTAAGTAGACAAAAATTCCATTACATAGGGAGGTTGTCTACATCATTAGCTGTTAAATGAATTCATAATGCATGGGAAATTCTTAGGTACTTAAGAATAATTACTGAAGTGCAAAAGTCATAAAAAAATTTAAATGGCACTTTGTCACTCTGTAGGTAAGTTTAGAGGCTCGTCAGTATTAGTTACTCGCTCTCTTCACTCGTCTTCTTCTACTAGACGAAATGGCTATAGAATACCTTTAGCCAATGCGAAGTTAGTCTAGGTCGCCTAGGTCGAAGTTAGTTAGGTCGCCGTACTCTTAATGGCAAAAAGATTTATTTATTCAGAAGAAAAGTATCCAAAAACCTTCCTTGTGACATACTGCAATTATTTTTCAAATTTTATCAAGATATGCTCAGCTGGTTAGCCGTGAAAATCCTACAAACAGACAGACAAACAGAGTTACTTTCGGTTTTATAATTAGTAGGGATAGTAAGGTTTAAACTAGATCTGCATGATTTAATACGCTATGCTGTAATTAGCTTCATTTGTGTGCTAAACTTTTAAGTAAATGTCCAATTAACAAATTTAATAATGTATCGTACAGTATTTAATATACAATAATAATTTTTACAAGTAATTTCTAACCTACTTTTAATTGTCGTGTCGAAATGAAACTTTGTGTGTTTGTTTAATGAATATTATTATGTTATTATGTAGTTCATATTTAGGAGCTGACTTGATGTTGGTAGCCAGAAAGTTAAAAGCGTATTTCCTAGTTTTTCGTATCTTAAACTATAAGTGATGCTAGTTTGGTGTTCATGCACTGTTCTTGTTATTGTTAAGAATAGTATTGTGTTGTTTTGTTTACTAAATTGTTTTTACCTATATTTAAAATTTTGTGTGACGACGAACTACCTAATTTACTTATACGATGTATTCTCATGTAAGTGATGTAATAATCTTTAATGAGAATAAATGTCTTTAAACCTAAACCTAAACCTCTATAACACACTAGTTGTAGATTAAACCATAAAAAATGCACAACGCCATATCACTTTCGAGCTAACTATTTGTAAGACTAAGTATTCTATTCAAAAAATACTATCTTCATTGTGTTTTTCTTAGAAAACTCGTGTTAAATTACAGTAGCTTGCACCCACGCCCGCAGTTAGCATGTAAAGGACGTTGGCAAAGTCCGTCGAACTCAATTGCGACGGGAGGATACGTCCGCAAACTCGATTATGAAGCCCGAGAAACTGTTGCTGGAGTAAAAAAAGTTACAGTTTACGTGGACGGATTAAGGATGTTTTTTTCTTAATCTACGAGCATGGAATTCATTGACATCTTCATTCATATCTTTTATTTTTTGTCTTGGTGGAGCGATGCCGGCCAGGCTTGTCAGTTTTATTTTGCTCTAGTATTTTCATCTCCTTGTAGGTTAGATTTATTGTAAGTATGATTGTAAATTACTTTTAAAGTATTGTGCAAATGATTATAGTAGTACATAAGGTTTTTTTGGACATTTTTGTTTGACTAACTAAGGTATCTCAAAACTGAGATGAATAAATGCACGTATTTCCTCAAAATTTCAAATCGTTTTATGAATCGCCACCTAATATCATCTAGCTGTTCGAATCAACCTACATCCTAAGCAATCAGGCTGCTTCCCCATTCCTCCTTGCGTCCATCCAGCGTCCATTGCCCTCAGTTGGCTCTCAAAAGATTATTGAATTTCACCGCTATAATCCGCCAAGTGCCAGATGCGCCCGTCCGCCGGCGAATGATCACCCATCTCTATTTACTTTGGAGAGAGCCCGGTAATCATGTATTTATTAAATAAACAAGTTAGTGAGTACACGACATGCAAGTGCAATACAATTCCCATTACAAATAATAATTTTAATATTCAGGACACTTGCACACACGGTCGTCTTACCCCAAACTAAGCAAAGCTAGTACTAAATAGATAATTAACACCCAGACATAGAACAAACACAAATGTTCATCACATGAATGTTTGTCCTAGGTGGGAATCGAACCCACGCCTCCAAGCTCAGCAGGTAGGTTCACTACCAACTGAGCCACCGAGGCAGTCAAATAAACACTGTTGTTCATGTAGTAGATAGCCTTGTATGCTATCTACTACATGACTGAAGCCCGGTGTATGGCGACAGGTTCGCCCCCTGTAATATTTGGGACTGAATATCGTTCGGCTATGTGTGGGTGTTGTATTACACCAGCCCCCTCGAGGGAAAGGTGTGACGATATTTTATGTTATGTAAAGCCCTAGAATAGTTATACAGTGTTTTGTCTTTCCGATCGAAGTAAAAGAAAAACACTATGTAATATTTCGAAGCTATAGAAAATGTTTATTGCGAAGGGGGATTTGTTTATTTTTGTACTTATAATATACACCATGAAATACTGATACACAAAGTAACGTACGTAATGTAGCATTGAATGTGACGTGTCTGTGATAGCGACGAAATAGCCAACATACATGAGGACATCGGGACCATTAATATTTGTATCTACTTAGGAAAATGGTAAAGATCAATTTTGTTTTGCTTCCTGTCTTATAAATATTATTGAGAGATAGTAGCTGTTAAGACTTAATACTGCTAAGAGACTATGAAGATCATAACAGGAAGTGGTTTCTATCTGCGGTATACCAACTTTACAAATATAACGTTTCATCTTGTAATCATAGTGTGTGTGATTTTGAAAACATCTTTTAAATAATATTATAAGTACCAATAATTTAGAAGATAAAAATCGGGAGATTTTTCTCACACGGTCGCCTGACCCCAAGTTAAGCAAAGTTTGTACTATGACTGCCAAAGACTGATATCCATACATACATTTAAGTTTATATTTTTAAATACATACATAAATGCATATTAACACCCAGACATAGGATAAACACAAATGTTCATCAGGTATAAATGCTTAGAAGACAGGATCACTACTAACTGAGCCACCGAGGCAGTCAATAATTTAAAAAAAACACCTGTCTTTCAAGAGCCATTTATGTCTAATGTAGAATCAAAATGGCCTGATTATGATGATGATTAAAAAATAAAGGCCAAATACATACTGGGAAACATTCTAAAGTTAAATATTACTAAAGTTGTCAAAATAACTGAGGAATAAATACACATAGCTTCCTACGCAGCTCTACGAAACTCCTACGCTTCTACGATTCTACTACGGCGTAGCACAATTTGCTACGATCAAAGAGAGCTTCTAACAGCTTTGTATTATTTATAAAACAAAATAGTTGAAGTGAATGAAAGTGTTCATTATGTGATATTAGAATATCCAATAATAGTATTAAATAATAGTAATTATTAGCTCAAGAATAGCGTGGAATTGTATGAAATCGGGCCGTCCATAAATCAAAAATGTAACCCGACCAGCCTAGCCTTCTGCAATATAATATTCGAGTTGAAAACTGGGCAAGAGGATTGCGCATGCATGAGGCACTGGCCCCGTGGGACACGGCGCTGTAACTTTGTCCCGAATCTAGCCATTGTGCTAGCTGTACTACGGACAATCTGAATCGAATTAGGAACATTGTACCTACTAAGTATATTAGAAACAGAAAATAAGGCCTAGAACAAAGTGTCACAATAATATGGAAGCTGCCATAAATTCCCAAAGCTGATTTTTTTACTTCTAAAGTCTATATTTACTCGTTCAAAAAGTTTTGCATGCAAATAAAAACTTGAACAGAAATTCCATTAGGTAGCGTTGACTGATATTTTTAGACAGCATACCTATGTATGTGTTTATGCTCGTATACGAATGTTTAGGTCACGTCGTCGATGCGCCTTGTCGTTTTTAATATGCCATAAAAACCTTTTTCTTTCCTACACAAAAACTCCTTCCGAAAATATCATTCCACAATATTTGAAATAACACAAATGCCCAAAACGAATTTGTAGGTCAACAACGACACTCCTTTATTTCGTTGGTTTCATAAAAATGGAATATAACTTTAACAATATCATTTGAGCTTGTATTTTTGAAAACATTGCCAATCTTACAAACTTTTGACGCAAATTTAACCTTATCCATGTAGTTATAAGGTTCGAAATGGATCCGTTAAAAGCATTATTGTATGTAACTGATAGAAATAGGCTCGAGCAAAATCGTCCGCCGAGGATTCTCACGCCCTTGAAAAGGGTCCGACATCGGAAACGCTTCTCTCTTATAATATGTATCTACTCGTATCTGTGTTTTTCTTTTGGTGATAACAATTCGATTAAATAACAAAGAAACATTTGCTCTATTTTCCGTTTATTTGTTGGAAAGGAAACTGAGTTGGCAAGCGCTCTTATTTTGGAAAACTGTGGTAGATAAACTTTCTAATTATTTTTTTTACTTTGAATTCTACGTTGGAATGTATTTTGGAGCTCATTGGTGTTGGTTTCATTTTATCTTAACTAAGTTCAAGAAATGGTTAAAATGTTTTTTTTTTTTTATGTAGAATAGGTCGGCGTTTGACGACCAACTCGCCTGATGTTAAGCGACGTTGTGGTCTAAGATAGAGCACGACGACCTTTATGTTACTTATTCACTCTAGCCTTGATGTTTCTACAATTGTTTAGATGACTAAAATAAAACGGGCAGAAATTGTGAAATTCTGAGCCTAGTTATATAAAATGGTACTTACAAGAAAACAAAAAACACTGTAAGTACCTAGTTATGCATCCCCCTGCCCCTAAGACTTGTTTAGACTAAGAGTCGGGAATGCCTTCGTCAGCGTCTAGACGCGGCCGCACCGGTGCGAGCCTTATCAGCGCCGAGTCGGCATTCTCGCAGCCGGACCACCGGCCTAGTTGTAAGTCTGCCTTTGGGCTCTAGTTTTAAGTTTTCATCATTATATTCCTTGCCTCAGAATCGGCAACACTACTCTACTAGTTTTATTTTAGTTTTTAAAAAACATATTTAGTGCTCCCGAAATTTAACTGGCGCAGCCGGTAGGATAACTGGCTATACTAGTGCGGTTATATACGCTTATAACCGAGCTTCCGCGTTAGTACGGCAAAGTGCGGTTTGCCTATATAGGTAAAGTGCCGAACAGTTATCCCACGAACCAAATAAATAAGTTGAAGAGAACGGGACACCGGTATGGAAGCGGTCGGCTGGTGAGTACAACTTTTCGCCATCCTTGCCAATTCCCTACCCTCCAAGAAAATTGTTATTATCGAAATAAGTCTTCTTTTGATATAACGTGACCTAGGTGACTAGATATATAACTCTATTTAGTGTGCCTCTTACTTTAAGTTTTTACTTTAAAATTAAAAATTTTAATCTCAAAATCGATTAAATTTTTAAGTGAATTAGTGTAATTAACAAAGAAATATACAATTCTATTTCTTATACTCTAAAAATAAGTAAAAAATTTAAATTTAAATTTCAAAATCAATTAAATTTTTAAATATTAAATAAGTGTTAATTTAGGTTAGTTAATAACGTACGTATTTTAATTTTAATAAGCCTATTGTAATTGGCTCGTGTTTTTTCATACCTGTGTACTACATATCTATACAATGGAACAAATAACTGCAATCCCCCGCGAAATTTTAAACCTTATCCCTATTTTTGGTGGGGATAAGACCCATTTAAATTTATATATCAGAAAAAGCGAGTATGTAATAAACAGGTACAGAGGAGACGCTGCACAAAATCTATATGTATTCCAATCAGTAACTAGCCGATTAAATGATAAGGCAGCGGCTCTACTTTCGGAAAGGGAGGACATAGAGTCGTGGAGCCAATTAAAAGAACTTCTAAAACAACACTTCGGAGACCCACGTAGTGAACAATGTATTGCAATAGAACTAGAATCAATAAAAATCAAATCCAACGAAAGTTATCTAGAATTCTGCAACCGTATCCAGAGCGTCCGTTCATTACTGATGTCTAAAGTAAACATGTTAAGCGACGTAGAACTCAAACGGGCTAAAGCAATTATATACAATAATACATCACTCAACGTTTTTCTGTATAATTTACCAGAGGACATGGTAAGAATAGTCAGACTTAAATCACCCGCGACCCTAGAAGACGCCCTTAGCGTAGTTTTAGAAGAGGTAAACTTTTCCGATCAATATAATATGCGTAGGCGAATTTACGACGCCCGTAATAGTAACCATAGCCATAATGCCACATTTAAACAAACCACGCAACAAACCCCTCCTCAAGGATTTAAATTTGGGATTAACCCAAACCAGCCCTCATTTAAACCAACATCTTTAATACCAAACGTCACACCAAAAATTTTTGGAAATCAACCGACATTAACTAGGCCGCAGGCCCCACTACAATCATTCGGTTACCGCCCTCAATTCGGTTACCGCCCTCAACTCGGTTACCAACCTCAACTCGGTTACCGCCCACAGTTTGGCACTGGACAGCAGCCAACGGGCTACAGGCCCAATTTTACCCAACAACCCCTTCAAGGGATGACACAACAGCAGCCGATGGGCTACAGACCCAATTTACCCCAAATCAACCCTCCGCATCTACAAGCGTCCGATGCGACAATGAGGACAGCACTGAAACCGCGAGAAGGATTCAAGGTGAACGAGATCTACGACACGACAGGCTACGAAGACCTCTACGGCTACAACCCCGACATGTACGAGGTAGCTGAAGACGCGTACGAAACTGAAGCTGAAGCATATACAGACATGCCACAAATGGAAACCCTTCAGGAATCCCTGGAAAATTTTCATACACCGGCCTCTACGGAACAGAGACCATAGAACTGAATTGCGACCCCACCTTGAAACTACCCCATATTTATATACCTGAAATAGACGCAAAACTGATGATAGACACCGGGAGTACGCGCTCGTTCATAAGCCCCCGAAAAGCTTACGAGTTTTTCTATTACCACCTCCGGCATGAACCCTTCCAAGTAGTTAGCACGCACGCATCAAGCAACCACAGCGAGGTCATAGAAATTCCGCTTTTACCGACTTTCCAAAGCAACGAGTACCATAAGTTTTACGTCTATGACGTTGACCAACGCTATGACGGATTAATAGGAAACGACCTATTAGAGCAATTGCATGCAGTAATAGATTTGAAAAATTCGGTTCTGAAAACAAATACTACCATTATTCCAATTATAAATAAAAATTTAAATTACGAAGTGAAAATTCAAGCCCGAACTGAAAAACGTGTCAAACTACCCATAGACCAATATTCAGGCAACGCAATACTTGACTACAGAAAATTCGGCCCTGGCGTACGTATGCCCAGCGCCTTAGTAAACTGCGTTAACGGATACGCTACCACAGTTATCCAAAACACCTCAAACGAACCAGTGACAATAACCGTGAAGCAACCCTTAAAAGTGGTTAATTACCACCCGGAAGCGAAGTATAATATTAACCTTACTACAAACAATCGCGGGATAGAAATAGAGAAAATATTAGAAGAAAACCTAAAGAAAATTAGACTAGACCACATGAATAAAGAAGAAAAAGAGAAAATCTTCAAACTCTGCAAAGAATACAAAAACATCTTCCATTGCGAACAACTACCGCTGACTTTTACAAACCAAGTTAAACATAATATACGGACTAAGAATGAAGACCCAATCTATGTAAGACCATATAGACTAGCCCCGACACAAGCCCAAGAAATAAACCGTCAAGTAACAAAAATGTTACAAGATAACGTAATTCAGGAATCTCATTCCCCTTGGAATGCCCCAGTCCACTTAGTACCGAAGAAATTAGATGCATCAGGAGAAAGAAAATACAGAATGGTCGTTGATTACAGACGCCTTAACGAGATAACGATAGACGATAAATGCCCCCTACCAAATATAAACGACTTACTTGACAAACTAGGAAAAAGTGCTTACTTCACAACAATAGATTTAGCAAGTGGCTATCACCAGATAGAAGTTGAAGAAGAAGATAGACAAAAAACTGCGTTCAGTACTCAAAACGGACATTTCGAATTTCTAAGAATGCCATTTGGCTTGAAAACAGCCCCCGCTACTTTCCAGCGAACTATGGACCATGTTCTTCGTGGACTGCAAGGGCTACATTGCATGGTGTACTTGGATGACGTCATCATCTTCTCATCCAGTCTAGAAGAACATATCCAAAAACTACGTCTAGTTTTTGACCGACTCAGACAGACCAACCTGAAAATACAGTTAGATAAATCAGAATTCTTACGAAAAGAAGTGCTATATCTTGGACACACAATTACAAGAGACGGACTAAAACCTAATAACGACAAGATAGAAGCAGTGTTAAATTTCCCGATCCCAAAAACTACCACGGAAATTAAAAGTTTCCTCGGACTAGTAGGTTATTACCGACGCTTTATTCCGAATTTCGCAAAAATTACCCAGCCTCTAACAGCCTGTTTAAAAAAACGAAATAGAATTATAATTGACCAAAATTACATCGACGCTTTTAATAAATGTAAAGAGCTACTCACTCACGCACCGCTCTTACAATACCCCGACTTTGAAAAGCCATTCATTCTAACCACTGATGCTTCCAACGTAGCCCTAGGAGCCGTACTCTCTCAAGGACAAGTTGGCAGCGATAAACCAATAGCATACGCAAGTAGAACCCTGAGCGACACTGAGTCTAGATACAGTACAATAGAAAAAGAACTGTTGGCCATTATCTGGGCAACAAAACACTTCCGACCATATCTCTATGGAAAAAAATTCTATATATACACTGATCACCGACCCCTAGCATGGTTGAACTCCCTTAAGGACCCAAACAGTAAGCTCACACGCTGGAGACTACGCCTTCAGGACTTCGACTTTGAAATTATCTACAAAAACGGCAAACAGAATACAAATGCAGATGCCTTAAGCAGAATTAAGCTCAACGTCTTAGAAGAAGAAGAAGGAGGAAACTCAATGGCAGTAAACGTAGACCAAAACAAGAAGAAACAGAAAAAGAAAATTAGAGAACTCCAAAGAAGTAACTCTTCCACAACGTCCGCTAGCTCTATCACAATATCGGATTCAGACACAGACACAGCAGAACTTCCTGAACTCTCAATTGAAAGACCAATCATTCCTTCTGCATCTGGAAGCAGCAAAACGCAGACTATCCATTCAGCAGACGACTTAGAATCAACTGGAATACCCATATTACATGAAGCTATCGACACCAAGCCGAATCAAATTCTCGTATTTTCATGGTTTAAAAATGAAACTCAAGTTAAGGATATTTCCCACAACAAACATAAAATTTTAGAAGTTTTTCTTCCCACAAACAATCCAGAATTAGTCAAAGAATTTCTCAAGGAGTACATAAGACCCAAAATAAAGTATTTTATCTATTTTGAAGAAAATCAACATCGCCGACAATTTAGTAATATAGTAATTTCCTTATTCAAGAAAGACACGATAAAACTCTACGAGTGTACAGAACGAGTAGTATACGTAGAAGATGAGAATGAGCAGAAAGAAATAGTTCTAAAATATCACCAAGGAAAGACGTGCCACAGAGGAATCAAAGAGACACTGGTAAGACTAAAAAGAAGTTACTTCTGGAACAAAATGGAAGAAACTACCTCAGCCATTATTAACTCCTGTGACGCATGCAGAAAAATGAAATACGATAGAAAACCGATTAAACCCTTCCTACAACTCACTCAGACACAGGATGCCCCTTTTCAGGAACTTTTTATGGACTTATTCACCATAGAAGGCAAATATTATCTCACCCTCATAGACGCTTTCAGCAAACTAGGACAAGCCATGGAAATTCCTAACAAATCTACCCCTGAAGTTGTGAGAGCTCTCATGAAATACTTTTCCTTCTACGGAATCCCCAAGAAAATTAGTTCAGATCCGGGAATGGAGTTTAACAACGAGTTAATGAAGGATTTCCTTAGCCTACATAAAATAGAACGTCACATAGGTACGGTTAACAACCCTAACTCAATGGGACTCGTCGAGCGGTTCCATTCGACCCTTATTGAAATATATAGATTAGCTAAGTACGAACAGAAATGCACAGACGCCGCATCAATTATGACATACTCGATTATGGCATACAACCATACTATACATACAGCCACAGGGCTAACACCATTTGAAGTAGTCTTTGGACACACAGACTCCGACAACCCCTTCAACGTAGAGTTTCAGAAAGTATACACGCAACAGTTAGTTAAAGACCACGAAAAGCGTACAAAATTCTTATACAAATATTTAAAATTAGGGAAAAACGAGAAACGAGAGAGCATTAAGTAGGAACTCGATATTACATCCGTCAATTGTAAACTCTACTGAATTATTGTATCACCTACAATTAATAGCTAAAACAGGAAACCTAGTTTATACTCCTAACGAGTTGAATTTAGTTAAGATAGAGGAAACTATTTCAGTAAAATCATTTGTAAAGAAAAACCAGGTCACATTTATAATGAAGGTACCGATAACTGATAATTATACATATAACTATTATAAAATGTACACTGTTCCTATTTCCAAAGACAACCAAACCCTAGCTATAGTTCCAACCTACCCCTACCTATTGGCGAAAGGGTTGAAATACCAGCCGATTTCAACACCGTGTCGAGTTGTCGACCACTCGCCGCCGGAGATCAATTTTTATGCAACAGTGACAACAGGGCCTTAAACAATGGGCCTACCTGCGAGGAGCAACTCCTCCGATACGACAGCGACCTCAGCTGCTGTAAGCAGCACCCTGTCTACGTGGAAGATGTAAAACTCCAGAAGATCAACTATGACAGTTGGATACTCTTTACCAGAAAAGAGACAATACTTACCAAAATATGCACCGAAGACACTTACAAATATCCGGTGCGCGGAACATACGTCATTACCATTGACGAGCCATGTGACCTCGAGATCAACGGGATGAAGCTGCATCACCACCAGATCTACACAGAGACAGACGCTGTGACTCCGTTGCCCGTTATCAGCCTTCCAGCATTCCAGACGAATACAATTCTATCAAGTGCACCTACACTTAACATACGCGATACAAACCTCGACGACCTTAAGTATTTGTCATTTGTGTTAAAAAACAGTGAAGTGTTTGAACCCAAAAGAGAAATGGACTCTAATAGTGTTTTAGTGTACGCCATTTCCGGCCTTATAGTATTAAGCGTATGTGTAAACCTTATATATGTTTTTCGCAAAAACATAATTAATGTTTTACGAAATTACCGGAAAAGTTCTCCAATCGAACATTCCGATAATTTCTCTCTTAGGGATGGAGGAGTTATGCATCCCCCTGCCCCTAAGACTTGTTTAGACTAAGAGTCGGGAATGCCTTCGTCAGCGTCTAGACGCGGCCGCACCGGTGCGAGCCTTATCAGCGCCGAGTCGGCATTCTCGCAGCCGGACCACCGGCCTAGTTGTAAGTCTGCCTTTGGGCTCTAGTTTTAAGTTTTCATCATTATATTCCTTGCCTCAGAATCGGCAACACTACTCTACTAGTTTTATTTTAGTTTTTAAAAAACATATTTAGTGCTCCCGAAATTTAACTACCTATCAAGTCTCCACAATGGATAATGAAATTTACCAAGACCGCCGTCAAATATAACTTTCCAAGAAACAGCGAGTCAAAGCCATTCGTGGCTACGTTCTTTGCACATTTTCATATACCGAATACTGTGACATCACTCAAAGTATGATGAAAGTAAACAAGAGCATTGTTATCATAACTCCCTTCCCGAGGGGTTCCCTAAAAAGTGCTCGGGACCACAGACTACAGAAAATGACAGATGTAAAACAAAGATGAAGAAAACGAAAATAAGAAGATGCGCCAGTGAATGAAAGTCTGTGTTTTACATACGCCTTTCCTCCGAAGGGGCTGGCAGAAGTGTATTACAACACCCACATTTCGCCGGACAATGTCAGTCCCAAATGTGACGGGGGGCGAGCCTATCATCACACACCGGACTTAAGTGGTTATTAATGGTGGTGGTCAATTCAGTTCACAAATTGAACAAATTTGGTGCCTTCGGCTGCGATCGAATTGACAATGATGTGTGTTAGAATACTTTTCATACCCTTGTTGATTTAACGAAATCATTTTGTTTCTAAGGAGTTTAACAACAAATTTGGAGGTACTATCAAATTAAGGGTTCCGCGATGCTCTAAATTTTCCATAGAAACGCGCCTGTCAAATTTCTTGGGAACCATTTGTTAGATTGAATTGATGAAATTTGGCATGTACAATAAATGAACTATATCTCCACCCCTATGTTCTTGGTTTTTTTTAAAAAACGTTCTCAAGATAAAATAGCGCTATGAAAAATATACGCATTTGCAAAGGTCACTTTTAACTGATTTATTTGATAGGTAGACAAAGCAAATCAAAAATCACTTTACACAGGGAGGTTGTCTACATCATTAGCTTATAAATTAGTTCATACTACAGGGGAAATTTTTTGTTACATATGAATTATTAGAGAAGTGCAAAAGTCATAAAAGTTATGAAATTGCACTTTGTCACTCTGTGATAACTTTAGAGGCTCGTCGGTATCTCTACTTGCTCTCTTCGTCGTTTCCTTTGAGACGAAGTGTCAGTGAAAACCTGTAACCAATGCAAAGTTAGTCTAACGTGGTCACGGGACCCTTAAACTATTTTATTTTACTAAGAAAATCAAGAAAATATGTATAGTAAAATTTTCACCATGCTGATAAACTCGGGGCTTTTCCGTGGTCTACCAATTGAGTTCACCTGTCTGAACCAAGGAATCATTCATTCATTCATTTATTTATTCGGGTCATAGGTATAACTACTATACACTTGACAACGTCATTTACAGATTACATAATATTATTAATTTAAAATTTAATGAAACAGTACAATATAGGATATCGGCTGTAAAAATGCCTTGTCAAATTTGCAGCTGTAAAGAGGCTTTGTCAGATTAATAATAATAATAAAAAATAAAAACCTTAAGGTCTTAAGGTCTAGTTAATAAATTATCATAATTTTATAATCTCTTGAGAGAATGGCTACAACCATCCGCGGAGTTTTTCTGCGCCTATAACAATTTTTCATACAGTCCTCTCTCTGTATTATTCTGACTCGGTACACACAATTTCACTCAAACACCTTTTGTTATCGTACTTTCCTGTGTACGTACGTTGTACGTGTACGTCAGCTTACAAGTGCGTCGCGCTCTGAACATTGTCTTTTGAATACCACGCCATAAGGGACTCATCTCTATGTCTACGACATAGCAAGATCAGTAGTTAAAGAAAGCAGGCGTGAATCATCTTGCGTTGTTTTCTTTTACTTGTACCCATGGCATAATAATAATATACTCCGCTAGGTATAGCACTCCGGTCACGTGGGTAACATGTAGTGACGTCGGTCGATGCTTAAGCAAGACCGAAATAAGTCATTTACAAATAGTTCGAAAGAGACGGATGACGATGACGAGTGACGTCATTAGGTGTTAGCTCCCGGGATGCTAGACCTTGTTTTTTTGGATCATGCTCGTACCTATAGGCTAACGCAATTATGTACTTACATACACTTTGTTGTGATCTCAGCACTTCGTATTAGCTTCCAAAGTTACTTTGTCAGCGGCCCAATCGTAGTTTCGCTTATATTGGTATATTTTAGCCGCTATCTTAATTATATTTGTCGGGGGAAGAGGGCTTGGTCTTATCCCACTTCTGATGTCGGGGTAATGTAGGGTAAGGCCGCCGAGCCGTGACATCTCACTTCTGATGACGGAGTAATGTAGGGAAGGAGCAGCCACGCCGTCGCATCTGATGTCGGAGAAACATAGGAAAGGCCGCTGCGCTGTGACCTTCCACTTTTGATGACGGGGAAAATCTAGTAGGCCGCGGTGTCGTGTCTAATTTCTGAGCCATGAACTTGTCATCACGGGTATCTATGGTGGGCGTCAAACTTCAGGAACGTTGAAATAAGGGGACAGCATTGAAGGCTTTTCACTATTTTAATTATACAGTCACTCAGACTACTTGGTTAATGAATGATCACAAAGATAATTGGCGATTTAGAGTAATGGGTTTACGAATGACCATTGCGTGCGACCGCTTTCAGCCCAGTCCTGTCAACCACTGACTGACAGACATGACGTTCGCCCGAAATCCCAAACGCAACTCCATTCGTTGTTAACCGCTCTAAATGACCATAAACAAATCGATTAATCGTCAAAAACCACAGATTAAAACTATCGATTAACAACTCGGAAACTGATTTTCTTTATCCAATGATATCACGCGCCGTCATATTATATTATATTATTATTCTATTCCTATTTATGTTATAAATGCAAAGGTTTGTGTGTGTGTTTCTTTGTTATTTTATCACGCTTAAGCGGATGGACGGATTAAGAAGAAGAAGATAGCTTAAAATATTTTAACGTAGGCAATACCGCAGGACGCAGCTTATCCTACTAATATTATAAACGCGAAAGTTTGTATGTATGGATGGATGGATGGATGGATGTTTGTTACTCTTTCACGCCAGAACGGCTGAATAGATATGAATGAAATTTGGCACAGAGATAGATTATAGTCTAGAATAGCACATAGGATACTTTTTAGCCGCGGGTGAAACCGCAGGGCGCAGCTAGTTTTAAATAATTGCGAGAACGTAATATATTTACGTCATTAAAAGTTGGTTTTAAGATTTAAAAATGTCGCCTTTAAAGAATACATTAGACTTGCAATCAAGCATTAAACATAATAATTACGTACTGAATAGTTTAATGTAACTAAGTATGAAGCTTATTGTGAAACTCGCTGCGCCCCGCGGCTCCACCCGCGATCCCACAGGAAACGTTATTTTTTTCGGAAAAACGTATCCTTTGTCCTTTTCTGTATCCCAGACAAAATGTATGCAAAATTTCAAGACGATCGGTTGAGTAGTTGAGACGTTAAAACTTTACAAAGAAACAAAACAAAGAAACAAACTCACTTTCGCATTAATATTAGTTAGGATTATGATGCAATGAGTAGGTACGTCCAGCGCCTACTTGTAACCCTAAATCGAGCCGCTAGTAAGCACATATCTCACTGGCGTGTGCACTGTGCCGTATCTATAGAGAGCATCTGCTCTCCGCAAATACACATCAAAAGAGGCTCTTTGCTAAGAAAATTGATCTTCTGAATGTATGAGAGGCTGGTGTTAGCGACATTCACTTTCCTAAATTAAAATGCGTTTTCTTTTGTCTCGTTCCTCCGTAGCTTATTTATTTCGATGCCAAAATTGACCCTCGAGAATTGCTTTAAGAAAATTGCTATGTAGATTTAAAGTTGAGAGACATCTTTATATTTTAAAAACAAAGTCTCCGAGGTATTGAGGATTTACATAATTGTTTTACATTCCAAGACTTTCAAGTACTTGCTTGGGATTATGTTTTAAAATCAGGTTATTTCTACAATGCCGTTATAAAAGTGTAGTAATTGAGCTTTTCGCGTAAAAGTAAATACAATATGACTGTGGTTATTGGTTTTCGATCAAACTCCGGTCATTCGGCTTGCTTTAGAGCAAACATTTTAAACTTTAGAGTTTAAATCATTTCTAGTTTATTACGGTTTGTCTGGGCTGTTCACATGTCGCTCAACTTTAATGTCAATTCTCACACAGGTTGGTATCGGGCACTTCATGTCAGGATTCTCTTAAGAAATGGCTTAAGTTTCTTTGTTTTTAGGTGGGAGAGAAAGAGAAGAGAAGATTAAACTAATTAAGTACGGACTTCAGCAATTCTTATATTTAGTGCAAATGATCTTTAGACTGACATGTTAGAAGTACATAATTTTCTTGATAGTGTAAATGAAAATATTTTATCAGTCTATATAATATTAAGCCATGTCAGACACCTAAAATGCTGACATCTTGCTGGCCATTCAGATTATCTTATTTACCTTAATTCACCTTATATAACCTTTTCGTAATGGTAATAAAATTAAAACTAAAACAGTTCATACTCATTGAAAGACCGCAAAATTTTGAAGAAAAAAAAAGTTCTAAAACACCCATATAAAATATTTTAACAAAAAAAGAGAATTGCAGTAGTAATATTATTTAATAAAGAAGGAAAAAAAAAGAGCCGATATCGTGTGCCATGAACATTGTTCGAAATATTTATGCCTCCATTTTCCTTAGTATCTTTTCCCGCGTCGAAAACATTACTTAGCAGTTTTCATGAGGTAAAGAAGGTTGTTAATTAAAATTCATAATATCCGAGTGTATTTATTCCACGTTGGTAATAAACTCAAAAGTTAAGGTTATAATTCTAGACGGCTATTATATGTCCAAAGAAATACACAGCGATCCTGATACCTACTCGTGTAGGTAATGTAAATGGTCCAAAAAAGTCCAATGGTCGACATACCTACAACACGCACGAAACGCTTTGGTTCCTCATTTCTCATACGGACCGCTAGAGTGTGGAATACTCTGCCAGAGTGTGTGTTCCCTGACACTTATAATCTGGGTGTCTTCAAGTCTCGAGTGAATCGGTTTCTTCTAGGCAAGCGTGCTCCATCGTAGGCCGCATCACTGCTTATCATCAGGCATGTTGGCGGCCAAACGCAAGCCTATAAAGTAATAAAAAAAAAGTTCTACACTCATATTCAAAACGAAAGATATTTCTCGTAAACATAAAAGACTTTACCCGTCTTTAACACAGAAGCTTGCCAGAAAATAGCACCTTTCCCCTGTAAGTATACATAGAGTAACCAAGCGTGGGCACTCTCACATTGCCTCAGGGAAGTGGGCATTGTATACAAAGACTCGTTCCCTGTGTCAGTTGCAGCATTTACCTACGTAACACTTTAGTGTGTGATGTAGGCGACAACCGCGCAGGTGTCTTCTGTATTGTCAAAACTCTTTGAAGTTCTCCGAAAATGTTCTGTTTACAATAACTTCGTTTGCTTAAGCTGGGTTTTTATTACTAACTCATTATTTATTCCGCTGGCGGAGCGACCCCTAGTGCGTCTTGGCCTTCGACATTGATCCGCGCTGTCCCTTGCCAGTCGTTATACTGTCTACTGCTGCTTTATAATTTTAATTACGTTTTTAAGACTTGTTTCATCCTATAATGACTATAGGAACTTTGTATTTATTTATTTGCATTCTAAATCCTTTTGCTATGAAATAGGCATAACGTGAGTTAATTAAAGTAATGTTTACTGTTAAGAACTCGATTCTAATTTTCGAATGACAAAATATAATAGAATAGAATATAGAATAATAATAATAGAAGAATAATAGAATGAAAAATATTAAAACAATATTTTTGGCAGGCTTTACTTCAAAGGCGCAGACTTTAGTTCTTTAGTTCTTGTTTTCTTTCAATATTTTCAGGTAACTATTTACCTCTGACTTTCATCAAAGCCAACTCTAGAGTATAAAAAAAACATTTCACGACTCAACACAGTCATAATTTTTTTTAGTAAATTTAAACTGAAAGACCGGTAATATCATCGTGCTTTATATTCCACCGTATAGAGTAAATGCTAGCAACAAAATCCGCTATTCCCGGAGCATGATAAAAAAAGAAATTTTAAATCAAAGTGTTTATGTATTCAAAGCGCAGTCGTCGCAAACATTTTTGTCATATTGGTCGAATAAAAGTGTGGAGAGCATTCAAATCACGTGTGCGATAAGGGCCACCGCTTCCCGGCTTACGGTGACTTTAAAGTATATTGTACTCACTTCAGTTATCACGAACACAGTGCTGGCAGTAGAAAAGGTTTCGTACCTCTACTGAGCATGGCAAACGTTGTACCACAGTATCGAATCTAAAACTGTGGAGGCAGTCACTTATTGTAGTTTTTATTGTGTATGTCGACTCAAGAAATTTTAGTAACAGGCTTAGGCAATGTTCTCGTGAATATGTAAAGCAAAACTATTATCATCGCTCGTAGTGTTAATGCAGCTCCTGCTAATGTACCTTCTCCCTTCCTTTCGTAATTCAATGTTGCTAATGTTTCCACTTTGGGTGTAAAATATTTAACTTGTTAACGTCGTAAGGAAAACTACAAAACTTGCTTCAGCACACTGTGCCCGATGCAGAGGCATCGCGTTAGATATTCAACTCGTGCTTTGAAACTTCTCCGGCACGTCTCTGGGTATTTGCATCTCACCTTTAGGTCTCGTTGTCGTTAGGTGTCATATTGTTATATTACTCACTCTAGATATTCGTTACACGCGAGGTAGATACGTCATGGTAAAGTTGGTATGAACGTGAGAAAATAAAATGAAAACTTTCAGTTCTATTTCGCTTTAAACTTTTTGCGCTTAAGTATTCATATTCATATTTAGGAGCAAAAAGTTATAAGTTAAAAGTTAAAGGTGTAAATGTGAATAGGTTAAATAATTTTGTGTTTCGTGAGTATGATGATTAAAATAAAATCCGAGACACTTCAACACATGGTTGCCTGACCCCAAACTAAGCAAAGCTTGTACTATGGCTGCCAGGGACTGATATACATACTCGTACTTAGATATTTTTAAATACATAGGTACTTAAATACATATTAACACCCAGACATAGAACAAACACAAATGTTCATGACATAAATGTTTGCCCTAGGTGGGAATCCAACCCACGCCCCCAAGCTCAGACGGCAGGTTCACAGCTAACTAAGCCACAGAGGCAGTCAATGATTGTATGGATGGTTTTATTTTTAATTGTTATTTAAATTTAGTTAACGAATACTGTTTTTGTTGTTTCCATGTGAAGTTTTAGAATACGAATAGATTGATTATGATAAACATAACTAGTAGCTTTGTGAGACATTATCTTAACAAACCTATACTCACAAAGTTTCAAGAAAATCGGTTAAGAAATGCGACCTGATGAAGACAGAGATCTGTGTGATCGGAGATTTGAGATTTTCATCTCACCTTTTTTCGTCCTTATTGTTCTCGTTTGAAACGTCATAGGTGTGAGAGTGACCAAGATAAAATCTCATGTCATCTCACGCGCAGGAATAGCCCCCCCGAAACGGAATCTGGACAGAAATCCATACATACGACAGCATTTTGTTGAAGCTGAAGCAGAGACGCTTCGCTCTCTCGGTCGATAATCCTACTAATATTATAAACGCGAAAGTTTGTAAGAATGGATGGATGGATGGATGGATGTTTTGTTACTCTTTCACGCCAGAACGGCTGAACAGATCTGAATGAAATTTGGCAAAGAGACAGATTATAGTCTAGAATAGCACATAGGATACTTTTTAACCGCGGGTGAAACCGCGGGACGCAGCTTGTGTATTTATAATATTAAGTCGTTAACGGACAGAACGTACAAGGGTGCATTTTTATTTAGGTATATGTTTGTGTAATTCGTAAACAACGTAAAAGCTTCAAGCTCAAGCAGTGTAAATCCATTGACATTCCAAAAAAACTGCCCGTACTACTGATCCGTAAGCGAAATATCTGTAATGAATGTTTAAGAGGGCACGTTTCACCGGAATTTATATCGGGTTTAGGCATTAAACTGAGTCGTAAGGATTCGAACTAGCACAAAAATGTGGCGGATATATCCGCCCGGTCCATTGGCTTCGCTTATTTCTTATAGCGGACAAAAAAGTTACATAATTCATAAAGCTCATCTTAACGGCGGAAAGAAAATCCCGCAGTAATTCGTGGGTCGCAATAAAAGGCGAGGCAAGTCGCGTAGCCGCGGAGGTGGCCATTCGAAAACTAATAAATTTTATTTGGACTGTGAATTTATTTGATAAACGGCCAAGATAAAGATGCGACGGAATCTGGACTCGCTGTTGCGGTCAGTGGAGCCGGTATTCGGGCCCCTCATTCTTTCCTCGCAGTGTATTGAGAAAAAAAGTTACAGTTGCGGAAGCCGGACCTCAATATACACTGAATTGGTTTCTTGTATGAGGCAGACGGAATCTGTTTAACTTAATGTTTTTGTTAGGCTACGTTTAGGCGTACGTGAAACAAAAAGAAATCAAAGCAAGTCTAACAAACAACCTAAAAAATACTTCACGCAAATCCAAAAATAAAATTAAAATCACTAGCATTAGGGATTCGTTCATACTGCTGATTATCTACCTACACACGTACTTAAATCACTTCATTTAGAGTTGAAAATCGTAAATCATTTTTGATTGTAAAATGAGATCGGCGCCTACAATTATTTTTTTGCCGTTTTTATTGGTATTAATTGTAATAAGAACACAAATAAGAATAAGTTACTGTGTTAAATTTTAGAGAAATAATCTAACTATTTAATAATCGAAAAATTGTGATGTAATCTTCAAAAATTTTGAAAACTACGCTCAAACATTTTTTTTTAAAGATACTTTACGTTTTTTTTTTTCCAAAATGAAAATGATTTTCAAAATTCTGCTTCAGTTACACTGATTTTGGTTACTATTTCCTACCATCTGTATTTTTTTGCACCCGATCATCACAATACTTCATAGCAAACTAGGCGTAAACAAAATACTTGTTTTCGTTGAGTTCGTGTAATACCGAACCTTAAAAGGAAAAAATGGTCTGATAAACATAGTTCCAGCCAAACTCTCATTTTTAACTCGAGCTTTCCTCTTACCGTGTGATATTTACTTACCTCCAGGATAAATTGGGTAGTTCGTGTGTGAAGCTAAATCAAGTTGTTTCAAAGCCGATCTTGTTAGTTAGTCCTGAACCCGGGCTGGCAGAGGCTAAACAGAACTAACTTGAACCGTCAATATTGCATAGTTTAAATATTCAGGCCACTGCCCTTACTCGGTCAACGCAATATACAACTGGATTTGTAGATCCGAGGAAACAAAACAATCTTGGGTACGGATTGGAAAGATAAAGGTAGAGTATTTGCTCCTTTGTGAGGTAAACGTTATCTAGGGCAGAATTTTTTAGGTCGCCTACATAACTTGTATCGAAGAAGACTCTTTTTCTTAACGCCTGATAGAACACCCAGCGAGAATAGGAACAGTTTAACGAACCGATAACTTTGAAAGATTTTATTGAACTTCTGATTTAATGATGTTTTAATTTAATGTCACACACAATGAAGTTTACGTGAAATATAATCATAAATAACAAAGTATCAAAGAAGATTAACGAAACAGATTTACGAGGCAAGTGAGAATGGTTAGGTCGGTGTAGGTCAGCCTAGACGAACGTACTTAGGTACGTTCGTCTGCCATAAATTCTTCTCTCATAATTTTTTAAATCGAAGACGCTTTGAAGAAAAACAAGATCAAAAAACCTATAAACGACGAACATGTATGAAAAGACTTTTATGGAAAAAGAAGAAATAAAAGATGTGTACCAGGATCGTAGCAAGTGGAGAGAAGTGGTCTCTGTCTACCCCACGGGAAAGAAACGTGGTCTTAGTATGTACCTATGCACATACATACTTAGCACATCACAATAATACACATACGTATGTGTAGAATAATAACCGTGAATTATAATTGTAATCCGCTCAACAAAATTTAACTGAGAACTTAATCATCAGTTGTTAAGTTCAAGCTAAGCCGTTTTCAATATGCAAGCAGTTTCTCGTCTTATAGACGCTCTGAAGCATCGATTGTATTATTCACTGAATATTTACACGTCTACAGTATGCAAAGAGAACTCCTTGAATGGGATAAGCTTGGGAAACGCAAACTGTACCGGCATTGCAAATAAAATGTAATAGGATACCTATCTTTTATACTGCGAATTTAGAATTCAATGCAATAGGTGAGAGAAAAATATGGTGCATATTTTTCTACGAGTTTATGATCTCGCAATGTGTGTGTTCATTTTCAAAATTTTAAAATTTCAATACTCAAATGGTGTACCCGTAATTGGATGTCGATTATTGTAGAAATTCATTATTGGTTAATTTCATAATAAATAAATAGTAGATAGATTTGAAATTCATCTATTTTAGAATTGTATTAAAATGAGAAACACATTTTTATTTCTTTTGTGTTATAAAATATCCATGTGCAAATTTATGAGTTTTTTTGTTTAGTTTTAGGTATTTTTAAAAGTTTAGTGGTAAAAGCGGTTAAAGTAAAGCGGATCCAGTTCAGCAACTTAAAAAAAGACAGCTCTCTTTCAAATTCCTACGACACTCGACATCCAACCAGATAACAGTAAACCAACAAAGAGAAATTTTAAACCCCTCAGCTCATACATACAAACTTGCCCTGTATGAAGCATTATTTTAATACAACGTCACATAACACGTAGCAGCAGGAGATAAGACATGCAACATAAATAGCATCCTTGGAGTTTTCACAATGCATCTCATATTCAAGACGTCACTCAAGCGAGATAAGCCGCAAGCTTTGCAGGGGAACTACAATTTACAGCAAACACTGAGTTTTGGAGATTCAAGTGGAACAGGGCAATTCGCCGGGGAAGTGACTCGAATGCTTAAACGAGCTTTAACAGTCGACTGGGCTGTGTAAAGCAGAGGTTCAGTTTCTTCGAATTAGAAGAAATTAACGATCTTTCGTGGTTTTACTACTTTTACATGTTTTAGTGTTTGCGATTGATTTTTACTAAGAACAATTTTCAGCTTGAGTAATTACTTCGTCAGTAAACTGATTAAATGTTCAAACAACTATTGTATACAATTAGTTTGCAAGAAGCTCATGCATCAGTGAAGCTAAAGTTTGTAATTTGGTGTTATCTTTATCTTGTATACTCGTACTACGGTGTACGTATAAGTAACTAATGAATGTACTTTTGTACATGAATTAGTGTACATACGTGGACATACATGAACATTCTTTGATAGTTCCAGCAGTCGAAGCAGTTCGATTTTAGAAAACGAGGTTTCTAAAATCGAACCGCGAAAACGCCCTGATTAGGTATTTTAAGATACACTTTGTACAAGTAGTTGAATTTTGTTTGTTTTAATTGTAGTAGTATTTTTTTTTTGTTTTAGGTTTTGATGTTTTTGAATCTCGTAAGCTTAAATACTGCCTGCATTAGTGTTAGGGGATAGAATCGGACTCTCTTGATGGATGAACCGCGTAAACGAGCGCGAATATTTAGGGTATCAAAAAGAATGGCATAACGATGCGGAAACCAATAGAATTGGTTTACCAAAATCCTTATTAAATCTTCTGTATTATATAAGGCTTTTGTGTTCAAACGAGTGTTTTTTACCGCTAATGCACGCAGATTTGGAAATTTTAATAATGTATACTAGACTTCAAAACACATTCAGATAGATCGAAAGTTATTCGCCTTTTTAAAAACACGACATCTTGTTTTTGTTATATATATATAAAAATGAATCACTATTTCCCTTAATCATCACGGGTGAACAGGTGGAACATTTTCGCTATTTTTTTATTTTTTCTGTTTAATATTGTCAAGAGAAGGATCTTATGAAAGAAAAAAATAAGATATTATCCCGAAAAAAATAACGGTTCCTGTGGGACGCGGGTGAAACCGCGGGGCACAGCTAGTTGGTTTATAAACTTGTGTGTACATCTCTATGGGTGGTTTATATGAGTTTTATCAAAATCTGACATCAGAATGTAAACTTTGCTTCATAAAATAGCCGAACACAACCGCTTCAAATCGGTTTTAAAAATATTTTATTTATTTACCAAGCTCCTTTATTCCTACGTAACTACTACCAAACTATTTCAACGGCTATCAAAGGCAAAATCACCACGTAACATCGAATAATTAACATGCGCAAACGAGAAGTTAGACGCAAAATACGTAGATATACGTAGTATTCGTAGTTCAGTTAAAACGTAGAGGCTTAACGTATCAATCTCCGGTAAATTAAACCTATTAACTAGAGGGATCGCTAATAGGGAGGGGAAAGCACGAATGAGGCTTAGAGGGATAGGGCCGAAGGTGAGAGCCGGAGAGCCTTTGATCACAAAAGGTTTATTTTTACCTTAATACAATGGTTGGATCGAGTGACGAACAACAGTAATCTTAGACTAATGAAATCAGCAATTTTTGGAAGCCAATACATACATGCATGCATACATACATAATAGTCACGTCTCTTTTCCATAGTGATAGGCAGAGAACAGTTCTCAGAACTGTTCTCTTTACTTAGTACGATCCTGGCGTACCTCTTTCGCTTATTTACTTTTATGAGTATTTTTTACACGCTCATCAGGAACGGGTATTACTCTTGATATGGTCGAGATATGTTAGTCTAGGTTGACCTTTACCGACTTTACCATTCACACTCGCCTTGTTAAACCGTGCCATCAATAAACTGAAGCGCTGATTCATCCATCCGAGAACTAAATAAAATGTCTATTAGAAAAATAATTCTACAGAAAATTATTATTATAAGTAATAATCAGTGCTATGCGAGACGCAGCCGCACGCGCACACTTGCCTTGATGAAGACCGCCGAAAGCGTTTGAAACTATAGTCGGAATAATCGACTAAATCGTACGTAAGTAATTCCCGTTTCATAAATCATAACAAATAATTCCAACCTAAGTGATTTTTTTAATTTACTCAATTAATATTTTTCAAATGTTAATTAACAACTAAACCAAAGTAATCGTCACCTCTCCTACTTTTAAAGTGGTCAAAGATTTCAATTTCGTCCCCATAATCTAGGCACGCAAACTAATTATTGCAAAGACAACCATTAAAGGGGATGTTAATATAAATAGATACAGCTTAAGAAGCTGTTAGATTGTTTTGAAAATCTTTTTTAATAACTTCTCTTATATGAGATTTTATCTAGTAAAGTATCCCAACATTACAGGGATAATGTAAAGCAATTTTCTCATCTTGATCTACGAATTGTGTGTACGATGTTATTTTAAAATAATATAATCTTATTAGCAAACATTTACTGCCGCACTTACGAGTATGCGATAAGATTTGATAAGGCAATCTTTTAGTAGTTTTTTTTCTCTTTTTTTCACGCGTGGCTTTTTCCGCTGGTGAAAAGTTGACAGATCATATCATGGAATAAATAAGCGTAGAAACTGTTTAAAAGGGTTATAAAAGTCGTTAGGTATCTTTTTGCGTTGCGATGTAAGTAATAAATAGCCTTAGAACTTGACTTTAAGCCTGAAATGATAAATTGTTTAACTAATTTGATTTGACGTAGTCAATATTTTATTTAGCAGTGCCCCGCGGTTTCACCCGCAGTTAAAAAGTATCCTATGTGCTATTTTAGCCCATAATCTATCTCTGTGCCAAATTTCATCCAGATCTGTTCAGCCGTTCTGGCATGAAAGAGTAACAAACATCCATACATCCATCCATCCATCCATCCACCCATCCATTCTTACAAACTTTCGCGTTTCTATTATTAAGTAGGAAATGAAGTAGGATAAATAATGACTACGTCACTTCTTGGTAAAATTCTGTCATTACCGAAGTTACAATTTTTACATCATGATTTAATAGTAGGTCAATCTTTCCTAGAACACAATTTCCACCATGAGAACAATTAAACGATTGAAAATCGACTAAAATCCATCGCACCGTGCGAAATGGTGACGGCAGCGAAGTTGGGGCGGCACAGACATTAATTAAACTGTCAATCAGACCCCAATACTCTACACAATGCTCGCTTTGATACACGCTACATCAATTTTCGACGCTCCTGGAACTGGCTTCAGTCTGTGGCTCTCAACATTTTTGCCCTTTAGCACGAATATTGCTATTGTACTTGCTGACTTGCAGATAACAATAAATTTAATATACTTACTCGTATGTGTTTTCTACCTGCATTTTTGAGTATGATATTAATATTTATTCTAAAAAATATATATTGTATCAGGAGGTGTAAATTGAAAATGGTTGTGCTATTGTCACTTATATGTTGTGTATTATCATTATATTATTTTTAACGGGTCAGAGAGTCAGGAGGAAGGTAGGAAGATGATGAAAGGCAAATCAAACTGCATTCATTTGAATAATAAAATATAATATTCTCAGAAACGTAAATATCAGTTTATCAATAAATCATAAACCTATCAATATATGTGGTTTCAAAAAAATATTTAGAAATGGCAAAACGAATGACTGGTTCTTCTTTCTTCCTTTAGGGAAGTCAGGCAGCTGCATCGAGGATGTCCACTTTACAGAGGCTGGGTGCTTGAGCTACACTGCTCCTAGGGATTTTGTATGTTAAAAAAAATATTTCACTTGATCGCATTTAATTTAGCCTGTCATACGACACTGTGAATGTAGCCTCATATAACCGAACAGTCAATTGTGTTAATTAATCAATATCTCAAAATAGTAACAATTAGGACAAGCAAATATTTAATTTCGAACTCAGTGGCTACACCTACGCAATTTAGAAGTTGAAGAACCTTCAACTTTGGACTGAAACTAATAGACTAACTAATAACATGCTAGGTAAACATAATTAAACACTTTGAAAACCACTGTCCAATATTCGAGAGACGACTTGGCGAGACAAAGGCAATTTCTCTAATAGTAATAACATACCATGCGTGCAAAGATGAGCAGTCAATTTAGTCGAGGTAATAGTTACCACCACTCGTCACAAGGGGGTGACTCTAAAACTACCAATTGACTACCGTTTTCCTCAAATTCGCTGCAAATAGAGTCCAAATTGCAAGGGAGTTATTGGAAATTGTATAGAGCTTTTGACGTCACTGCTAGAAGCTATCAGTCTTCCGTTAACTGGTGGAGTAATAGAGGGCTGTTGCTTAGGAACAGTGTCTTCAGTGCTGTGTGAAATTTATATGTGATAAATTATTATCAACCAGTTATTAGTTTAGTTGGCAATTTAAACTAGATGGCGCTTTTTGTCATTATTTTTTAGTTCGAACGCTCCTCAGGCCGCATGTTGGTCTATATTTCTATTCTCATCCCCTTATACTAGTTGAGTCAGAACCTCTTTCTAACAAGTAATTTAACAAAAGGAACTTCGGTGGTTCGACTGTGAGTTAAAATAACGCCTCTGTCACCTAAACTAATATAGCACGTCTCCTAAATTTTCATCAGGCCGTCCTTGGTCTCGTTTTCTCCAAAAATCCACGCAGTCATAAAAAGTAATTGACACTCAAGCCGGCGAGCCTATCAATAATGTGATAACTCGTCACGATACCTATAAAATAGACCATTTTGCCGCTTTTATAGATAGCCGTATAGTTATCATCGACTATAATGTACGCGAATTATTTGATGTTTAGGGAGTATTAACGCGCGTGAGAATTTTATTATGAGGTGTAAAAAGGAAATTAATACTGTTGTGTAGTGGAAAAAGAAAGTTAATGAAGAAAGCATTATTAAAAATATTTAAAGAGGTGTTATAAATATTATGGGACTTTTATGAAAATATATTTTTAACTTCATTTTAAAAGAGCGAAGCAATACTTTTTTAGATTATTGACAAGAAGTATGAGGCATTAGAAATACAAGACAAAAAAGAATATAGTTTAAAACGTAAATAGACGTAAATAAATTGTTTTGAACAATTATTTACCTATAAGGTAAATTATTTACCATCAAAAACTCCGTACAGGTACCGTACCGTGCAGGTGTCCGATTCTGTTAACTATGGAAGTATGTAAGCTGGAAGTTTTCAAGTTGAAACACACTGGTTATATGAAAACGATCCTAGTGTGGTTTCGGCGACAGAGTTACGGCGCATGACGTCCCGGGAGACCACCGACTCATGCATTTTCAATATTCTTGCCTACGACTTGCTGCTTTTCCACTTGAATCCTAGGATCGTACGAACTTTGTCGTGTCAATGTTTGTTCCTGGTTCCGAAGTTTCAAACTTCAAATTCACCTATGAAGGGAACACGGATCTCGAGTCTCTTTTGTTTTTGGAATGAAATTCGGCAAAAGTCGCTTCATAAAAGTAAACGATTATTATTGTCGAGGAGTTATTATGAACACTTAAACACGTTTGCGTGCTACGCTTTTATATCACTCATACATGACAAAACAATATTTTTTTAGTGTAACGACGTCATAACTTCCATTGAAATCTGAAATACGGTGAATATTAGAATACCTAAGATTACTACAGTAATATCATTCTGCAGCAGCCAGATGTCTCCATCAGGCAATAACTGTGCTACGCCGTAGAGTGCTACGCCGTAGCAAGTCGTAGCAAACGTAGCGACTCACTCGTAAAACTTAAACTCGAATTAGGGGCTCAGGGATTCCGTGACGATCCTACTTACTGCTAACATACCTACAACGTCTACCCAGAAAAAGAAAAAGATAAAGCTTCTTCAGGAAATGGGCCATTCACCGCCCTTTCCCAGAGCTATCGGGTATTAGCAATTTGCTTTGTGTTAGACACTCCGCTCCTAAAAGTATTGAGGAAAGATAAGGGAAAAGGGACTTTGATAATTACCCCTCAAAGCGTTTAGGGTAAATGCGAATTGAACGGGTGCGATGGGACAATTAGTTGTATACTTTTTCGTTTCACAGAAAATGGGACTCTTTAATTTAAACCTTTTTGAATGTTGAGCCTTTCCCGGACTTGTGATTAGGTCAGTTTTAGAAGATGGAGGTTTGATACCGGACACCGGAAGCGAAAGTTTCTGAGCTGCCAGACCCCTATCAAGAAACGAGTGCGATTTCTTTCGGCCCCTCTCGTCTTGTCAGCCTCCTTGAGGATTGGAGCTTCGTTTGATTTTTATTGATACTGTCAGCAGTAAAATGGCACAGCAACCCCAGCCGAGTGGAAATACCCTTGTTTGTATGGTTTATTTTTGGGAATTTTACTAGGATTATCGTATAAAATGTTTGTATTTACTACTACGATAAGCATCTACGTAATATAATAAAGGGCGGGTTTGTTTTGTTAATACAAGATCTGCATTTTGCGTAACTATCTTTTGGAATAAAACAAATGCCTCAGAGTGAATCGCAAAAAAATTGATGCTTATGTTTTTTTTTACAAATATTTATACGTTGCACCGCATTCTGAAAACCAACGCATTTGTTTGGAGATAATATGGAAATTCTGACTTACTTTAGTTACGGGACTAATTGAATTAAAAAAAAAAAACAGCTCAAGTGCGAATCAGACTCGCGCCCCATGAAAACGGCAAAAAAATCATGTTTGTTATATGAGAAGCCCCATTAATATTTATTTTATTTCTGTTTTTTTTTTGTTTTAGCGGCAACAGAAATACATCATCTGTGAACATTTCAACTGTTTAACCATCATGGTTCATGAGATACAGTCTGGTGACAGGCGGACAGACTCACAAATAAACTGACGGACAGCGGAGTCTTAGTAATATAATAGGGTACGAAACCCTAAACATAAATGTAGTTTATTTTGAAACTAGAGTCGTACATTTAGTAAGATTGGGTTTGTTAGGTAGGAATAAGATGATTCTACGAACAAATGAGTCTAGACAAATAAAAATGCGTGTCTGCTTGCGATTCCGATCAGGAACAATTTTAGTGCAGATCTGTAAGCCAACTCTATACATTTATACCTAACTATAAAACTCCTATAAAGGTTTAGGTTTAAAGACATTTATTCCATTAAAGATAATTACATCACTTACATGAGAGTACATCGTATTAAGTACATTAGGTAGTTCGTCGTCACACAAAATGTTAAATATAGATAAAAACAATTTAGTAAACAAAACAAAACAATACAATTCTTAACAATAACAAAAACAATGAAACTTTGAAAGTTAGAAATTACTTGTAAAAATTATTTTAAAATATTCAGTAACCCAATTTGATAAAACTTTGAGTAGCTAATACATTTAAATATTTTAACGCCTATAAATTATAAAACAATAAATTGTATCAAAATGAAGGGACGACAGATCATCCTCCTTCTCAAACTATCGCAAACAAAACTAATAGATCTTTCCTCCCCTCTGCCAGATAAAGCCACAAGAAATATAACAACCGATTGAAATGTCCAACAATGTTATTACACGACGAAAATGTCACAATTATTAGGTTAACGAAAACGAATGAGCCAAACAAAACAATAGCATCTCAATTGGAATACAAATGAAACTACTATCGGACCGCAAAAACCCTCGGACGTTTTGATTTATTTCATCTTCAGTAATCTGTCAGCGAAGTTTCTCGGTCGCCACAAATCTTCCTATCAATCTGTTGCGGAGTTTCGAATCTTCTGTTTTGTTTGTTTTTATTTCAATTGTCACAAAGATCATCAATTCTGGGGCCTCAGACTCAGTGCGGTTTTGCTGGAACTCCAAGTAGTTAGTTGTAGTACAGTTCGCACAGTTCTGGAACTTTCGAGAATCCGAATTTAATTACCTCACCGTGTGAATGCGGAATCTTCATGGAGGGATGCAGATGTGTACTTTTAATTATAAGTTAGTTAAATTCTGTCGACAAGAGAGCGACTGCCGTCTTCAAGTCTCGAAATTGTGTACCTAACAATTTGAATGATAAATTTTAATAAAATGCAACAGAAGCCTGTTGCAGTGATAACTTAGGCAAGAAATAAAGTCTTTTTCAAATGATTAAGACTTTCAATTGACTTAATAATACCATCTAAATCAATAATCAAGAAAAAAATCAAAATCTTTTGTTTTTTATTTTCAAAGGTTTTACAGGTTATTTTGAATTTAAATTAACAATTAGACATTCATCTAAAAAAGACATAGGTAAATGTTACAACGAAACGTAAATCTTCGTAAATTAACCGCGTTGTAACTAGTAATTATTTGCTGTTAGTAATAATTTTCGAAAGCGCATGAGTTTAGTTTCTGTATTAACACTTTACTGTGACTAGAGCCGAGAGGAATGTGACGTAGCAGAACGACAAAAGTGGTTTCAACACGACAACTGTTACTATTTCAAAGCGATTCCACACAAAACTTTTGTGCAGAAGGAAATCAGAAATGCAGTTACATTATTAGAAGTAAATTACAAAGTTTTCAACTCTAACTAAAGGCACGAAGGCAGTTTGTTCATTGTCTGAACATCATGAGCGTATTTTATGTCATCTGCTTAATATAACTGGAGCTCTGTGTATGGCGATGAACGCGCCAGTCTCATTAGGGACTGAATATCGTGCGGCGAAGGGTGGGTGTTGTAAAATACACCTCTACCAGGCCCGTCGGGGAAAAGCGTGACAATATATCTCGTTATGTTATAATTTAATTAAGCTATATTACTGAAAACAATTTTTTAGATTTTGTTTTGGATTGGTTGGTTGATAAGTTAAAAGTGAGAAAGTGTGAAAGTGAGACAGTAATTTATATATTTTTTGAAAAAACAAAACTGTTCCTCAGTTTCTTGCCTCTTTTCTGAGTAGTGGCTCTTGTTCCGAACAAGGCAGTCTAGTCTATTCTAAAAGTTTGACGTTCATAAGTGTATTTTTTTAAATCCAATTGAATACAAAAAATTGACTTTGACTTCAACTTAAAAAAAAGTTTTATGATACAAAATCAAAACAAAAGTTAATTATAGTAACTCACTATCTGTGTTCTAAAAATTTACTTATCCTAAATTATCTAAGTTATCCTTTTGGAACCGCTAATCTTTTGGGAAGACACAGTATCCAATAAACTATTTGGAAAGTCTACACGTCAAAGTCTTCGAGCCAACGACACAACGCGCCGAATTAAAGTGTGCGACTCGATTTCTTCAGAAATATAGCCGCTGGAATCAAGTAACACAGCCGACGACATCGTGTCGGCAGCTGTCTACGACTTATGTGTGTGTGTATTCCGTAAGGTCCATGTCACTAATAAATCTTATATCTTTAAATGAGCAATTCTTGTATATATATATATATAATTGGAATCTCGGAATCGGCTCCAACGATTTTCATACAATTTAGTATATAGGGGGTTTCGGGGGCGATAAATCGATCTAGCTAGGAATCATTTTTAGAAAATGTCATTTTATTCGTGTTTTATCGATAATCAACTTAAACATAAACTTGGGAGAAAAATAACAAAAATATGACTCTTCCTGACATCTATTGGCGAATAAAAATACTATTTTTGTGAGCAACTAATTGCTTTAACGACACAACAGCAGATGGCGTTGTTAAGTAACACGAAGTCAATGAGTGTTTGCTTTGAGGTTAGACTAAAATCAATTGTTTATTTTACAAAAAACACAATAAAAAAAAATACCGAGCAAAGCTCGGACATCCAGGTACTTATTTTTATAATTGGCATTATTATTAACTATTATTGTTACGACGTTTATTTTTAATCATTAATATTCAACTGTGAGGTGTAACTATAGGAGTTATCAATAAATTCTGGTTTCTGAATTCCTCAATTTCCAAATTTTAAATTTCAGTCAGATCCATTGAACCTTTTTAAAGCGAAAAAGTTATATACATACACAGGCACACTTGTTCCCCATAAATATTGACATTTAACAGTAGTGGAATATGATGTTTGCATAAGAAAATTATGTCTTGAAAATCTGAAAATATTAACACATTTTCTGAGAGGTTTTCTAAGTAAACTTCGTTTTGAAGAGCTCACTTTTCCGTAAGCGTAGGCTACAAAAAGAATACTAAATTTACTAGCCAAAAATTTTTGCTAGTAAAAGTCTAGTTGATTTTTAATTCACTTTAATAATTTCTTTTCGGACTCTCTTCTAACACTAGCTTTAATTAATTGCTCTTGGTCAATATTGGATAAGGTTTACAAAAAGTATTTACGAGGTTTATAACTTCTTCTCTTCTTCATCTTTACAAGGTCGCATTCCGGGTTTGTGTCTTTCTGTCTGTATTTCCGCTAACTAAGTCTAAAACCCACGCAACGAATTTTGATGCGGCTTTCACCATCAGTTAGACAATTTTTCACAACATATCGTCACGCCTTTCCCTCGAAGGGGCTGGCAGAGGTGTAATACAACACCCACACTTCCCCGGACGATATTCAGTCCCAAATGTGACAGGGGGCGAGCCTGTCGCCACACACCGGACTCCAGTCATTTCACAATTCTACTTAATCTTAAAAACTAAGTCTTGTGGAACCTAACTGAGTGCAAATCCTACTAATATTATGAACGCGAAAGTTTGTAAGAATGTGTGCATGGATGGATAGATGGATGGATGGATGGATGGATGTTTGTTACTCTTTCACGCCAGAACGGCTGAACAGATCTGGATGAAATTTGGCACAGAGATAGATTATAGTCTAGAATAGCACATAGGATACTTTTTACCCGCGGGTGAAACCGCGGGGCGCAGCTAGTGATTCATAATGGTGTCATGCTTGGCTTGCTTGTCACGAATGAATTTCCACACAAGTTACTCGCTTTGTAATTAAAGACACTGTTGGTATACATGTCAACCACACATAGTCGGTGCAAGCTACTCGCGCGGGCGCAATTGCTGAGTAGAGTTACTTACGTAGTAGTCCAAGTACATCACTGTCATTTTTATTTCCACGAAACTCCAGTGACACTTGTATAGGTACACAAGGTGGACTGGACTGGACCAACTGTTCCCAACTACCTAAATTGCACTCTATGCTTATATTATAGCGAGTCGCTCTCTGAGCTGTAGTCGTCGCGGCCGACATCCGTCTTCCTCTGCAGGTCACATTTCTCAACCACCTCTTGTGAAATTTTGTGGGCAGATTCGATAATTGTAATAATATAATTATATTATAATTATTTCTGATCCGTGAACTCGTCATCATGGGCATCTTTGGTGGGCATTTGACTTGAAAAACTTTAAAATAAATCGACTTTACATTATTTTAATTCTACAGACACCTAAATTACTTAATTGTAGGATTAAAGTGAAGGATTACAATAATAATTACCGATTTAGAACTAATGAGTTTGCGAATGACCATTGCGTGCGACCGCCGCCCGTCAACAATACAATACAAAAACTCTTTAGTGACACCAAATACAAAATAATTCTAAACTAAACACTCAAAAATATACGCGCAATGGGCGGCCTTATCGCTTAAGAGCGATCAACGAACAAAGAACAATTCAAACTTTAACAAAATTGCGAACAAATTCAAGTAAATGACATACATTCGCCTGCTATCCTAAACGCACCTCTATTTGGTGGCCTTTCCCCCGAGGGGGCTGGCAGAGGTGTAATACAACTTACACCTACACTTCGCTGGACGATATTCAGTCCCAAATGTGACAGGAGGCGAGCCTGTCGCCATACACCGGGCTCCAGTCATGTAGCAGATGACATACAATACGCACATATGTTCACACAATGAATGAATTGGTGCGTGCCGTCAGCTGGGTTTGAACCCACTCCCTCTGGCTTGAGAGGCGCCAACCTTCTCCAACTAGGCTATCGCCGATTAATATATTGCGCAATAAATTTTAACTCTCAAAATAAACTAATTCATTATTTAATGATGTCACGTGCCGCCATGTTTGGCCTTAGCAAGTATCTCAACATGCTATTTTAATCATGTCTCTATTATCTAAGACGACTAGAACCACCACATTTCCTCTGGAGATGAGAGATTTCGTAATATTCTGTCTGTCTTGTATTGTACAATGCTAAACACTGCTACATCGTGATGGAGCCTGAAACCCATTACGGGAATTGTGCTGTCATAGCGGGGATAGAAACTGTATGCAGTGTCTACTATACAGGGTTACTTAGAATGGATATACTCAGAAAAGGGGCCTAAATTACTCATAATTGAGAATAGTTTGTACCATGTAACGAACTCTAGCCCGTAGCAATAAACATTGTATAGCCTCGGAACAGTTACAGAATCTTTTGTCTTTTTCGATCGAGTTCAAAAATTGAAAAGAAAGAAAAAGACAAAACATTGTATAACTAATTGTTCCGACGCTACACAACGTCAATATTGCTAAGAAGGTCGAAGTAAATAATAGAGATAAAAAAATGCTTATTGGTATGCTGAACGTTGCGTTGAACCACAGTTGGTTCAAATAAACTATGATCCAAAAAAACAAGGTCCAGCATTTCGAGAGCAAACATGTAATGACGTCACTCGTCATCGTCATGCGTCTCTTTCAATCTATTTGTAAATTACATCATTCGGTCTTGCTTTAACATCGATTGGCGTCACTACTTGTTGGTCACGTGACCAAAACGCGTAGGAAATTATTATACCATGAAACGTTTTTTTTTTAAATTTAATTTGACAAAAACTGTAATAATTTTAGTAACTAGTATCCTGAACACAAAATATCGAGGATACTTCACTTTTCTAACAAAATTCGTGGCCGATCCGGACGTATTCCCAGGGGTATGAAAAACATTATATCGGCTCAGCAGTTTCAAAGCTTATCTCGGATATACGGAAACTGGTATTTTACTCTAGTAGGGCGGTTGTTTTCAAGTAAAAGCAAAGGTAAAACTGATCAATATGAAGTCAGTTTAAATGTAGATAACTAGAAAATACAGTTATTAAAGAAAAGCTCTTTCTATAATTCATTTTCTGTAGTTTTTAACACCCAACGCTAAAACGACGGGGTGTTAAAAGTTAGACGTGTCTCTGTGTATGGCATCTACATGACACTATGGTGTTGGCCACTGAGGCCTCGACAGCGTATCGGATAATAGGCAAGCGCAGATGGCGCAGGGCCTCCAAAATGCTTACAAACTATGGGCGACGAGCGTAAGGGCACCTCTGAGGTACGGCCTCGGCTTGGGCTGTCGCCGAGGGAGGGGTGTCGAATTGCCCTGGAATCGATGTCGAAATTTTTTTTTAAATTTTTTATCTATACTTGTCTATATCGTTACAAAATCAATGAGGCAATTTATTAAATTCTAGTAAAATTAACTGAGATGAGATGAGATGATGATGAGATGAGATGAGAGTTATAGATTTATTACTTTTTTTATTGAACAGAGACGGCCTAAGCAAAAGGCTTTCAGAAATGTAGTTCTCATATAAAATAGGAGACTTATACTTACTTACCTACTATCCTAATCCTAACTAAAATTATAAATGCGAAAATTCGGTTTGTTTATTTGTTTGTTTGTTAAGTTTTCTCGCCTTTACTACTAAACCAGTCATCATGAAATTTTGCATACACGTTGTCAGATGTCAGAAAAAGACATAAGATACTTTTATTCCCGAAAAAATTAACGATTCCTGTTGGACCACGGGTGAAACCGCTGCGCGCAGCTAGTCTGAAATATAATACGATAAAATGTTAGTATTATCTATAGCGCAATCTAAGTAAGAGGATTCAGTGTTCTAATCCGTTTACCTGGATTCGTCTAGACATTGCGATACGAAGCTGAAGTAAGCCTCTCGTATTTTCCAGCCACTGGTCTACAGTCTACAAGTGTACGTTCGAGATTTGGGTCCGGAGTTTAATGAATCAAGGTAGGAATTCTCTGAACTTCTCGGTACTATTAGAACCTTGTCACATACAGCTTGTTACAACGAACGTTTACTTGACTGCGTTCAAATAATTCTTAGTACTCATATGATGGTTTAACGATACGTTTAACTGTTTCTGTGTTTCCCTTTTATTGAGCGTCAGCATTACGATACACTACACGACGATACTGAGGAGAAAACCACTACATATCGTAGCGTATTAATAGCTGGTTACTAATAACTATACTCTGTTTCTTAACTCAGAAAGAAGAGTTTATAAATTTTAGTTTGAAATAGTATTAAAAAATTCACACTAATTTTATAAAGACGAAAGTTTGTGAGTGTGTAAGTGTGTTTGTTTGTTGTGTGTTTGTTTGTGTGTACGCTCAAATGGGTATACGGATTTTCATAAAATTTGGTATGGAGGTAGCTTATACCCAGAATTATTACATAGGCTCCTTTTGTACCGTGGGTAACACCGTAAGGCGCAGCTAGTTCTGTTAAAAGTTCGAGAGTCCGTATTAAATAAAAATTACAATGAGGTTACGGCAAGCAAACTTAGGCAACGGCGCAAAGAAAACGCCTTGAATCCTTCGAAAAAAGCTACATTGCCTAATAATAAGCTTCCTTTAACCTAGGTTAATCTCGTGCGCTACACGTCCTACTATTTCCCCTAAAGACTTCCCCGTGTTGCTCTCAGCGTATTGCCTAAGATTTATGGCGTCCCAGAACAAATTATCTAGTAATTTCTTTCAACGGAGCGCTCGGTTCCTACGTGCAAAGTTAATAGCTTGCACGGGAAACTCTTAAAGGTTTTGCTAGGGAGCTTGGAGTAACTTATCGAAAGACATTAGAGATTAATAAATCTCTAGCTTTTGAATTATATTTTTGATTAACTTTGAAATATTTGGAGATATTATTAAACACTTACAAAAGACACAAAGAATTCTGCCAACCCCGAAATAAATTCGTAACCAACATCAGTTCCAGTATATTTATTCTTTGTGATATTTACCATTCACTTTGGAGAGTAATCGTGAACTGAAGTGTAATTAATTTTCTAAAAATGTTTTCATAAAAATACCTTCTAGAGCCTTTTCAATTTGCACTTGAAAAGTCCTTAACACGAAGCCAACCCCTTGGAAGAAAACGTAGCGTAAGTACTTATTTTCTACGCCTCATCTCTTCTACTCAAATAAAACTACGTAATTGGGTTTGTTTCAGTCAAATAGCCCGTCTTTGGACTGACTGGCGTCATTAGACCTCACTCTAACATTTTATTGAAAGTAGAACCTTAATTTTGTTTGGCGTAGCACTCTGAACAAAAGCTTTGTTGGTACTTAAAATGTTTTCTTATTACTTATCGTGTTTGGATGTGCTAATGTTGGTCATTTTATCGCAATTAAGGACCACTGAGAGTTTCACGTCGTCCTTTCGTAGGTTTAGTCGACGATGTTTCGTGCGAAATTGAGGGTGGGTAATTGGGTGATGTAAAACGGCTAATCAACTTTGCTTATGAAGTTGTGCCGGAATAATGTTAGGGACATCAATCAAAAGTTTGTGAGCGTATGCAAGAGGTCGTTTGTCGAGCGTTTTACGTGAAAAATTGCAATTTCGTCGAGTCGCGTTATGGTGCCCTAAAAGAGAATGGTAGATAACTCTCGCAGAGACTAATCTCTCTGTCGCTTACGTTGGCTTAGGTCAAGTGTATATAAAGCTTTAGCATTAATTTTTAACAGTTAAAATTATGTTAAAATGAATTGTGAAACTGTAGTTACAAAATATTAAAAGGTGAATAAGTTTCATTGCCATAACAAAGTTGTTAAAATGAGACACCAAATTAACTGATAATAACACTTATTGCCAGAATTCGTTATCGGTTTACTTTTGGACAGAATGTTTTTGATGTAGGTAATGAGTTTATTTGGCAATTATATACTACTGCTGGCAATTTTAAATAGCATGGCAATTATTTAAATATATAGCTGCGTTCTGTGGCTTTACCGCCCCGAGATAAAAAGTACCCTATGTCCTTTCTGCACCTCTGACAATCTGTATCTATGCAAAATTAATGATGACTAGTTCCGTAGTTAAGGCGTAAAAACGTAACAAACAAACGAACAGTTTCGACCGAACGAGTGTTAGCGAGCGAAGCGTCTATCCTTTAGTTTCGACAAAAATGCATTCGAATGTCCCAATTCTGTCTACATATTATTGTCGTGATATTCTCTACAGTTCACATTTTTTAACCGATTCCCGTGACATTTTGTGAGCAGGTTCGATAATTATACAGTGTTTTTTTGCCGAATCAGTTTATGTATTTTTTTTTATTGCGGATTTAAAAAAATAGGTATTTGACCTGTAGAGAAGGACAGACATCGACTCTACGTGGTCTACAGCATATTAATAGTAATAATTTATAATTAATAGTAATATATTTGGCATAGTAATCATTAGTGAGGATTAGGATTAGCCAAAAATTTAGACCTCAAATCAGATTCTATTCCCAGTCAATGTTGTACAAATTTGATAATATTTTCCAGTAATAAGCAAGCGCCAATCACTTCCATCGTATCCAATTAAAATGATTGCATCAAACACCAACCTAAATCATTATAATTTATTGCCACAGAAATAAAACCATAAAATTTTGCACTAAATTTAATATCTGACTCATTTTCTGCACCTTTTAAGTGCTATGACGTCGGAGGTCACATGACGTTCCGTTTTAGACTCGTAAATTTTTAACGGTACATTGCCGAGGCTGGACATGCGACATGTGTTATTTGGTCAGCTTTAAAAGCAGAAACGCAGCTGATACTGACTTTATTATTCAGCAGGTGTGAATCGCATTCGACTTTTAACCATTCGTCTGCTACCTTACTGCGCCCTATAAATAAGTGCAATAACGTCAGTTACTTTGTCTGACGTCTGTTTAGACTTTTGGATATTAAAGCTTTAAACTCTGCTGACGTATAATGTAGTGAAACTAAATGCATGTAAAAAAAACATAGTAATCTTTAATGTTGACTTAACTGATCAATTGTATTCATCGAATACATAATGTTTCACATTCATAGATAGGTTTATCCGTTCCATATTCATTATATTGCTACGATTCAAAAATTATAAGCAGAATGACGTCAGGCGACGACAATGACCCATCTATTCTATTTAAGGGTTGAATTTTTAGAAATAATAAAACCGTTGTATTTAATTAGTTATATCCAATTAGTAATTACAATAGAGTGATGTTATTCTAACATAACCTAACTAATATTTAAGTGCATAAGTAAATTTGTTGCGCTTACACGCCTAAACTACTCCACCGATCATCATGCAATTTTTCATACCTACACGTTGTTAATTTTTTTTTTTTATTTTTTCAAACACAAGACTGAGTATAACGACTGACTAATTACTGTTGCATAAGACGACGATATTTTTAGTCCTACACTGCGAAAGATCTTTGTGATCCGTCTAAATCCGAGCCGAATAAATTCGTCTCAGACATTTGAAGGGCTAATTATGATTAGTGCTATTTAATTTGTATAGACCTTCAGCCCCTAATATGTACAGTAACGTCAGAGGTCACATAGCGTCAATTTTAGTCACGTATATTTTTAACGGCTCGGTTCCGGGGATGGCACTGTGCTGTTCACGGCGTCAGTTGATTAATTGCAAACGACGTCTTCGTCCCCTGATTGATTACCATGTTATCTTGTTTGTGACTTGCCCTATATGGGAGGTGTGTGAGGTTCGTTTTCATTTTTTGAACTTTGTTGTTAACGGTGTACTAACGTAAGTTGTTGAATTGAAATAGTTGAACTAATAGTATTTATTGGTAATAGTAGAGTTACTAGGAATTTCGGATTATTTGTAGATAAATTTGTGGATTCGTTAATTAACAAATATTGTTTGTTTTTGAATCCTAATGCTCAAATATAAATTTGTAATCCAAAACGTGTGACCCAAATTATGCATTTACAAAATCAGAAAATAGGTTACTACTAAAGTAAATATTGAAGTTTCTATCCCAAACTAGGATTACCTGGGACAACATGGCCCCCTAAAGTACCAGGGCATAAGATAAACACGCTTATCTGAGCAAAGAATCTTATGTCCGGAAACCTTTCGTATCTTTGGGAAAGAATAATATTGTTTTTTGCGAGTAGATTTTTTAAAAGTTGCACAGAAATAAAAAGTTAAAAAACCACAGGCCCTTACGAAGTCTGTTTTTATTTAATAAAAGTATACTTTTATTACTTCACTGGCCAGGGATAGAAAAACGACTACTAAGCAGATCTACAAGTTTACTGGTCAGGCGACATCCGTAGGGTATTTTGAAAGCAGTTAACAAAACTTTAAGCCAGAAAATATGCTGAACCAAAAAGAAGATCAGTAACTCTGCAGTGCGTGGATAATAATTGATAAGGATGATGATTGTTGTTTTGCTTTTACGCAAGAAAAGAACAAATAAACAAGATTTAATCAACATCTGGAACGATATTGCACCAACAAAGCGCTAAACTGGATAACGTTAGATCATGTGAGCTGAACGTCAGCCGGCATTCCCACAGAAAAGAAATATTTTTCTTTTCACACTTTACACGCTCACGTAACGTAAACAACCACGCTCTTTCACCTCCGCATCTAATAAGGTTTTCATAATAAGGGTACGGGAAAACGTGAGCGTATTTTGTTAAACATTTTTTCGAACGTCAGTCTCGAACGGAAGCCGGGTCTCATTATCCCATTTTGTTCATTTTGAAACGCAGCTGGGACCGAGACTTGTGCCTGAACCCTGCAGACCCGACTCAGACCGAGTAACGAACTTACGCGAAGTTAATGACCAACTTTGCTCTCGAATAAGGCAAGGCGCTGATTCGGAATTGGCTACTAACATTAACTAGACCCGCAATCGGGAGATAGATTGGCCAACACCGCCCGTTCCCTTTTTAAATTTTCAACTCGTTCTCCATTTTGTTCCATTTTAAAAGCTATTTAGTTTTACAGCGGCGGAAAAAGTGTTGTTTTCTTTTGTTTTATTTAGACAGCGGTTAGAGGAATTCGAACCGCTCGGCAATTGTTTCTCGAAAATGAAAAGAAAAAAAGGGGAATAATTAAATTATACTTTGACGTGATTGAGTTTTTATTCAATGAAAACAATGATTTAACAATGGATTAGCTTGCCAGTTTAGCAATCCAAATTAAGCTGCTTCTTCATAATAATACATTTTATTAATATTATCTTACCACATTGTGTCGCTTCTGCTTCCTAGATCTATATCTAGGAAGCAGAATATTCTTATTCATCCGACTATCAATTTTGTTCATCATTTGTTTCGATTTTCTGACGACATGAACCATTTTAGCGACATTGAGGGTAGTGCGAATTTCTGCCAAAACTTTTAAACACTTTTCACTCAGTTTTCCCGGGACAGAATTTTAACTAAACGTCAGTTTTTGGCTTACAGGCTACGAAATGGCAAGAACGGAGATATTCAATCCAAAAGTTGGGTTGAGTTTTTTGTGTAAGCAGAGCGCAGAAAATTTTTTTTAGTGAATTTTAACTAAAGTACATACATTACATGACATACATGTCGTCACGCCTTTCCCCCCAAGGGGCTGGCAGAGGTAATACAAGGACGATATTCAGTCTCAAATGTGACTGGGGGCGAGCCTGTCCCCATACACCAAGCTCCAGTCATGTAGCAGATGACATACAAACTATGACTAAAGTACTAACAAGATGACTAAAGTATACCTAAATTATCGTCTTATACCACAAATTTATTAAGCGCCGGTCGAAATTCAAAGTTTATTCCGTCCAACCAAGCGCAAGATGCAACCAACAATGCAGATACTGATTCGTTAATTAGCCAGGAAACGCCGCTCTGGCGCGAACTCCGTCGCTCGTAGCGGAAACTTTTGCTCTAAGTAGGGGAAAAGTGATAGCGCATAATATTCTAGGCTTTGTTGGCGTAGAGACTAGAGATATTGGTCTGAGATATGCTTGAGGTATTTTGGCTTTGTAAGCTTTTCTTTATGTCTTCCATTGTTTAACAAATAACAAAAATATATATTTAAATATATTCTTTTAAGAAAGTATTTTTTTAGCGTTGCAACCAAAAATATGGCTTGGCCTCCAATACTCCGCTTTGTGGTTCTGCAGAATCTTGAGTTATGTCTTAATTTAACACAATTTGATGCTTTAGGTAGAATATTTGATACTATTATTACTGTACTAGACCTTATGACAATATTCTTCCAAATAAAATTATTTTGATTTGATTTTTGATTTTTTATGTTTTTATTGATTTATCTCATCAATCTCATTGCTGCAATTAAAATCAAATTTATAAGTCTGGCAACTCCAACATATCGTCACGCCTTTCCCCCGAAGGGACTAGCAGAGGTGTAATACAACACCCATACTTCGCCGGACGATATTCAGTCCCAAATGTGACAGGGGGCGAGCCTATCGCCATACACCGGGCTCCAGTCATGTAGCAGATGACATACAAACTATGATTAAAGTACAAACAAGATGACTAAAGTAGACCTAATTATGCCACAATTCATTAAGCGCTGGTCGAAATTCAAAGTTTATTCCGTCTAAGCAAGTCTGACAACTCAGCGTAAACAAAAAAAAGGTTCTACTATTTATCTATTCCATGCTATCAAATTTCCGATACTATTAATCCTACTCCCTACTAATATTATAAACGCGAAAGTTTGTAAGAATGGATGGATGGATGGATGTTTGTTACTCTTTCACGACAGAACGACTGAACAAATCTGGATGAAATTTGGCACAGAGGTAGATTATAGTCTAGAATAGCACATAGGATACTTTTTAACCGCGGGTGAAACCGCGGGGCGCAGCTAGTAAGTACTAAAGTAAGAACGAATCTTCACTCAGGATAATAATAAAATTATAACATTTTTTTCATTTTGGTACATTACCGAATACATTGAAACTTCTAGAGTTAATGCATAGAGTTTATTTTTATAAAGTTGTTTGCCAGCAGCGATGTTAAGTAAAGCAATATAATCTCGGAGACTAACGAGGCGATTATCTAAACATGGCTCAGATTTAGTTGGGGCGAAGTAAAAATTAAATGTCTACACTAAATCTTGATTAGAACCGAACGAGAATTCAAAACAAGCACAGTTTACGTTTTTAATTTGGAAGATTTTTTAGATAAGCTCACCCGTAATTAAGTCGTTATTTAATTTAGATAAATGGTTAACTGCTTATCAAGCATTTATTTTAAAACAATGCTGAGATTGTTTTAAGCAATTTGCTAGTTTCAAAAGGGAATAATTGCGCAAATCAAAGTTCGGTTATTAGCAGCGTCTCGCGATTCTATCTGATAACTTGCAGAAGCCAAAGTTTTTTGAACTAACCACAATGAAGGAACCACCAAATTTTATCTTTGACTGCCTCGGTGGGTCAGTTGGTAAAGAACCTGCCTTCTGAGCTAGGGGGCGTGGGTTCGATTCCCACCTAGGGTAAACATTCATGTGATGAACATTTGTGTTTGTTCTATGTCTGGGTGTAAATATCTATTTAAGTATGTATTTAAAAGTATAAATGTATGTATATAAGTCTCTGGCCGCCATAGTACAAGCTCTGCTTAGTTTGGGGTCAGACGGCTGTGTGTTCAAGTGTCCCGAATATTTATATTTATTCATTATTTATTATCTTTAGATCTTTCAGCTGTTACTCAGTTGAGCGATTGAGGAAATACAAACATTTACAGTTATCTTAATATATATAAAATCTCGTGTCACAATGTTTGTCCTCAATGAACTCCTAAACCACTTAACCGATTATAATAAAATTCGCACACCATGTGCAGTTCGATCCAACTTGAGAGATAGGATAGTTTAAATCTCAAATTATAGTCGCAATTTTAATTTATTGCTAATTAAACGCGAACGAAGTCGCGGGGTGACAGCTAGTTTTATAATAAGAACTAGATTCTAATAGAAATTTCTTAAGATATTTATTACGAAACTATAAGTTCTAATGGCTATATGAGCTGCAGACCTCGCGGCCGACGTTTGTCTTCCTCTACAAGTCGCATTCCACAACCACATTTTTTTTAAACAATTAGATTCAAATTTTGAAAAATTTCAATAAAAGGACTCGGCAAAAAAAAATATAATTATCGAACCTGCTCTCACAATTTCAATAAAAAAATGTGGTCTGTAGAGGAATACAAAGATCCGGGTAGAAAAATAAACATGCAAAAGCAATTTTGTCAAAGCTGAGGCAGAGACGCTTCGCTCGCTAACGCTAATAAAATCCTCCAAAGACACCCTACAAGATTTTCGGAATTTGAAATTCTGCAAAGACAATTGTACCACAATTTCTACTGTTCGAAGAATAGAAACATGCTGGGAACATTCGTCGTATAAATTCTCCGAGAACGTCAAGGGGACCCCAAAATGTATTCAGGAGTGTCGTTTTATCGGCAAATATATCATTTTTTCGACGTTAAGTTTGATTTATGTCTCCTACGAAATAACAATCCAATTCACACTACACAGACATTATAAAAAGATGTTTATTTGTGCGGGTAAATCTGGAGAAATTCTTAGTGTGATTTTATCGTAGTATAAATATCTAAAAAGTATTTTTTTATCCATAAACTTCCTTCCATTTATACCTTTTTCTTTTTAATACGAGTAAATAAGTACTTGGAACTTCTAAGCTCTAAGTAAGGAGATTGGAGCAATATGAAAAAAGGGGTAAGACAAAAAGTACTCAAAATGGTCGGTACATGTTTGAGTACTTTTTACAGTGCTGGCAACATTATTTGGAGCATAATTTTTTTACGTCTCTCACCTCGGTCAGAGTTGGCCAAGGTGAACCGTAAGACTCACACATCTCTGTGGCACTTAATCGAGTGCCTATTCGTGCAAAATAATACAAAATTCTGCTCTTTTCGAAGATTTAAGATTTTCATCTCACCTTTTTTCGTCCATGTTGCACTCGTTCGAAACGTCGTAGGTTATAGGTTCCCCCGAAGGAACTGGCAGAGGTACAATACCCACACTTCGCCGGACGATGTCCAGTCCTAAATGTGACAGGGGGCGAGCCTGTCGCCGTACACCGGGCTCCAGTAATGTAGCAGATGATATACAATACGCACATATTATGTTCATACAATGAACGAATTGGCGCGTGCCGTCGGCTGGGTTCAAACCTGCTAATTAAATGACCGATTAAAAAAATTTTGGTCTTTCCCCTCCTTTCTTTCATGTTCCCGTTTGAAATTGCTGATAATTTTTTTTTAAATTTTATTTCTACTTCGGAAAAGGTTTAACAAGATATGGTTAAAATGATGGACAAATATACTCTTTGCTTTTTGCCGCCTGTTCGAGTAAATACATTTTTAGCATATGTCAATTGGTATCCACTACTGTTCTGCAAGGCTTTATTTACAACACTGCTAATCTCATCAAAAAAATCGTTCAATCTTCCCTTTTCTTTCTTATTTTATTACGTACTGTCTAAGCTACCTACTTAGCCTACTTTATAAAAACAGTTTGGTTTATTCATGGATCTTTGAAAAGCTGCACTGTAACACAAAGTACATTGAACGTGGTAAAAATGAGTACATAGACGCTGTTGTTCTAACAGCGGTTAACCAGTTGCCTCTCTACGAAGTTATCTTCTTTATGCCGTAGTAGGTAAAGTCGCTATTTGGTAAATAATATTCAATTTTTTTTCAATTTTTTTTTTTGTTTCGTCGGTTTTTATTTTTATGTATGATCACGGATAACTTTTTACAGAGTAGTTCGATTTTAATAATATTTTTTTTTAATATTGAATATTGACTGAACTTTATTTCATTTTCAAGCTAAAAAACATTTTCAATGTTTTTTTTATATTAATTTGTAATCAACGAGGCAAGACAAATTAAACTTACCGCGAGATTTCCATAAGCAATGACGGCGTTCATTAAAGACTATAGACGCACCTAGCTTACATACTAAACCGAACGCCCGGGCCGGGACGACCCTACCTGCATTTAAATTGTCAGGCAAACAGCGAATTGAACAGACAAACAAAAGGAGCACCCTGTTTCATGTCCGTTGAATTGGTGACCTGAATTCTGGGCTAAAAGTAAAGCTGACTCGTGGAGCTTGCGAACAACTGAAAGTTAGCTGTGATAGTTTTGAATGCCTTCCGTCAAATCATTTTGTGATGGGATTTTGGGTCATCCCAGGCTATCCGATACTTTGTGATATTAATTGTATCTGCTCTATTTGGTATTTGTATTTGTGTATCTATAACGAATGTATCTTAGTTGACTATTGTTATTTTTTTGTTTTAATAAGAAAAATAAAGGTAATTCACAACTAATATTACAACTATCAAATTCAAACCAGCTCCTATTTCATACTTAAGCTTACACAAAATTATATTTAGATAATTATACACGTTTTGCTAATGTGTTTTAGAATTTCACAGTCCAATACTCAATACTCAATAATCATTGCTTCCATTATGGTACATGCAGTTCTTAAAGGTAAATTACATTAAATTGTATTACATAATGACCATGATGGCGTATGGCAACTTTTTTCAGACTGGATTTATTCTATTAAATATTTGTCGGTTGAGAATTCGTAAAAAATAAGATAGAGTAAAAAAACATTTTTTGATCAATATATCTTTTAGCGTTTTGATAAATTTGACCTCATCTTCTATGTTTTTTTACTGTTTAGGTAATAGTGTTTAGGTGAGTCCACATTCATGGTAGCCCTTCAAAAGATAATTCATACAAAAAGCCCTAAACTTACATCTACTAACATAGCTAACTACTCATACTTTGTCGGCTCATGTAAAATGCAGCGGGGATCCAGCTTTACAAACGTGATTACATCAAGTTAACAAAGGTGCCCACTTACCCAGTAACTAATTTTAAACTTACTTATTACAAATTCTGTTCCAAATCATAAACATTTTGCAACGGAAAAGCTACGCAATACAAATTATGCTCGGGTATTTGGTTCCGTACGCCTAGAACCGAAAGTCTAAAGTCTGCGAGCACCAAAAGTTATGTTCTGATATTTAGCATCACTTAAATTTCAGTTCCTATTTCAGGCTATACATGGGCTCGAACACACCGTCACTTAAAGTTTGGAGAACCGTAGTCAACTGTCTAGTCCATGAATCATAAAACAGTTTTTTTAGTTTTAAAAATATCTTTATTACAATTAAACATTAATACATTGCACATCTCTAGTGTAATTTAGTCCTAGAGGTGCCAAGAAATATTATAAATTCATTGTTTCCAAGCTAAATACACTTCTATAAACTTTCAGCTGGTGATTATAAAACTTGATTAAATATACTTGAATGATAGGTATTTTGTTTGAGATTAACAATATTATGCAAACTTTAGTAAGAGTGTTACATTTTTAAAATTGGATAAATTATTTAATATTCTGAAAAAACTGACCGAAAGGGGGTAGGCAACTTAATATTAATACAGCGCTACACCAAGCGAGCGAAGCATGTTGTGAATGACGGCCGCGCAAATCATAAAACAAAACACAGATATCCATTAACATACTCGTACATAGATATCGTAGAGATATAACCTCTGAACTGGAACTCAGCGTCCGGCGTTCCTTTTTACCTAGAATTATTCTAATTTCAAATTTTACGTACAACGCAGCGCTTCTACGACAAATTTTGGCAGATTTAGATTGGCAAAGTTGTCAAAGACCGTCTTTATAAACCAATTAATTTGTATGAAAAAATAAGACCTGGTAAACAAACTACGAACCTGGCTATACGAGCGTTAATTGAAAAGCAATCTCTACATTTCGAAAATATGAATAGTCTAGAACTTGTGCGATTGAAATAAAAGTCTAAACTAAAAATGAATTATGTAGCAGTCTACTTTAAAAAAATTAATTAAGTATTAGTTTATACCTTGATAAGATGGTCTAAACTAAGAGGCCAAAATACTCATAATACATTTCTATTTTCAAAACGTAGAGATTGCTTTAATGTAAATCCTACGATTATAAATCCTGCTTGTAAATCATTCATATTTCATTACGCATTCTGCTCACTGTAATTTTATGTACGAAGGCCAGTTTTCATTATTGACAGCTACAGATAAGCCAAACAAAGCTGCAATTGAAAATCAAATATTAATGACCGCCTATTTGTCCGGCAAGCCGATAAAATAGTTTAACTAGTATTTGCTACGCTCGATAAATTTCAATTGCATTTCCGACAGTTCTATCCCGCATTTATTTATAGCTTTTATGTCTAAACAGGTTTTGGAAATTGGTATTTGGGAATAGAAATGATCGTACAATGTGCCTACGAAAACGAGTTAGAAATTGGAAGTTAACACCCATAACATACCGTCACGCCTTTCCCCCGAGGGAGCTGAGGTGTAATACCACACCCACACTTCGCCAGACGATATTCAGTTCCAAACGTGACAGGGGGCGAGACGGTCACCGTACAAGAATTACACCTACCCACCAAAAAACCCACTTAGCCGAATTTCCTGTTACATGGTCTTGTTTTTAATAATAAGCTGACAGTCATCCTTGATTTAAAAAAACAAACGCAAAATAAATTTGAGTATTTGTATAAACGCCCGCAGAGTAATATAAAAAGATTATAATTATGACAGCTCCTAAACCAAATCGCATTCAAGATTTGAGAAAACGACGTAAATGGGCTTTACATTTTGCAATTACTGTACTTCCATAATACATTCACTGCCAAAATTGATTACATCAACTATGTGAAGTGCATCGAACAACCAAATATTTGGACTGACGCTGTGGTCGAGAGCAATCTGGAACACATTCACGTAATTATAGGCATACCTACCTATATGTAAGTATTATTTTTGGGTAAACTCAATTACCGCATATTTCGAAGACAGAGAAGTACTTTTTCTCTGTTACTGAACATTTTAATTTAAAACTTTATTTAAATCTTTTCAATTGATAGATATGGCGCGATCGAATTACGTTATACACAAACCTGATGTGTACACCCAGTACACCCAGTACCACTTACATTATAAATAAATAAATAAATTCGGGACACTTCCACACACGGTCGCCTGACCCCAAACTAAGCAAAGCTTGTACTATGGCTGCCAGAGACTGATATATATACTTAGATATTTTTAAATACATACTTAAATAGATTATTAATACCCAGACAAAGAACAAACACAAATGTTCATCACATAAATGTTTGCCCTAGGTGGGAATCGAACCCACGCCCTCAAGCTCAGAAGGCAGGTTCACTACCAACTGAGCCACTGATATGTTTTCCCTGTTACTAGTAACTTCTTTTATAGTAATATTATAATATAAAAGCAAAGCCTAAAAAACCGTCTTCTCGTTAGGACATCATCCATGCAAACAATTTTTGGTTTATTGTTGCTTGACCGATTTTGATAAAAATTATATGAGACCACCTCTAAGGTATGGTCTACCAAAAAAATAAAAAATCATTAAAATCGCTTCACAATTAGCATAGTAATCGCAAAACAAACATACAAAAAAAACAGCGAATTGAGAATCTTCTCTTTTTTGGAAGTCGGCTAAAAATAACGTTTTACACTCATAGCTCAAATATCTTAGCAGTTTGAAATCTGTATCTATGTAACGTACGAGTCAGTTATCGCCATAAAGACTAAGCCCAAAAAGAAGCTGCATGAGAGCGTGTCCCAGGTAGTCGCAATATCATCGAAGACTCGGCTGCGTCACCGAAGACCATCAAGGAATATAACCTGCAGATGGCCATCAGAGATCGGAACGCGGTGGTGATGGAGGCTCTGAGTCGGGAGGAGGTAATAAAAATTGTTATGTTAATAAAAATTGCTTTAATTTCGCGTTTTATAGAAATTGTGGGTCCATCTCGAGCATTCATTCTCACTATCGAAGGCACCTTCTTGCGGCGGCGTCGTGTGTCGGGTCGTTCTCTTCCCTCAAATATAGTTGAGGATAGCGATGGCTGGCACATGCGTCATATTCGTGATCGGGTGCTGCTTGCGGGTCGCTGGTGTGCTCGTGGTGTACTCACAATGCAATAAGTAAATCTGATAACCTTAAACCTAACCTTAGATTAAGGCTCAATAACTAACCCCCCTCTACCTGTATTCCCCTTAAATAATAATTAAAGATTTATGCTAACAAAAGTCACGGTCCCCGGAGTCCGTGGAGTGTATTTTTAAATAAATAAAAAAATCTGTATCTATTTATCGTTGTGCTTACTGATATTATTTAGATTAAACGGAAGCAGGATATCAGCAGCGTAGAACTCTGAATGGTTAATTCATTCTGTTGTGGTAGCATTTAAAGGAAAACCTAATATTAAGCAGTAATTTCGTTCAGTACAAGAAGAGCCGCACTAAACTTCAAACGGTTTAAGGAACATAAAGCCTATTAATCTCGTGGTAAAATATTCAAAACTCTGCGAGCAGGAATGTTCGTGAATACGATTTAGTTTTATTCGACACTCGGCAGGATACACGACGATCGTCTTTTGTCTGCAATGTTACACATGTTTTAGCACATAACTGTGAGTACTTTTATATCTAGAGAGAAAGTTTCGTAATAATATATATATATCGGAGAAATGTAGGGAATAGGAAGCCGAGTTTTCACATCTCATCCCACTTTTGATATCGGAGTAATGTAGGGAAGGAGGAGCCACGCCGTCGCATCTGATCCCACTGATGTCGGAGAAACATAGGAAAGGCCGCTGCGCTGTGACTTTTGATGACGAGGAAAATCTAGTAGGCCGCGGTGTCGTGTCTAATTTCTGAGCCATGAACTTGTCATCACGGGTATCTATGGTGGGCGTCAAACTTCAGGAACGTTGAAATAAGGGGACAGCATTGAAGGCTTTTCACTATTTTAATTATACAGTCACTTAGACTACTTAGTTAATGAATGATCACAAAGATAATTGGAGATTTAGAGTAATGGGTTTACGAATGACCATTGCGTGCGACCGCTTTCAGCCCAGTCCTGTCAACCACTGACTGACAGACATGACGTTCGCCCGAAATCCCAAACGCAACTCCATTCGGTGTTAGCCGCTCTAAATTACCATAAACAAATCGATTAATCGTCATAAACCACAGATTAAAACTATCGATTAACAACTCTCAAACTTTCTTTTCTTTATCCAATGATATCTCGCGCCGTCATATATATAAGAAAAGTTACAGACCTTTTGTTAAACTAGTGTTCTTGAGAGGTAAGTCTTACCACACAACAATTAACAATACTACGTATAGAATAGCTACTGTGACCCCCCCCCCCTTTAATCGGGGCTTCCTCACCCCGCCACTGATTCAGAGCTGTCGAGGAGCTGACTTGAACACAGGATGCGCAACACACATAGAACGTGACGTTGTATTTTAAAGTTGACGTTTGTTGCTGGTCGATACCTGCGGTCGACTTGACATTTACACACGGCTGACACAGCACATTTCATGATTGTTCATTTACGAGCATGTATACGAGAAGAACAGAATTATTATTTATAATGTGAACATGAAATGATACGTTTGTAAGTGCTGGTATCTGTTACTGTTTATGTAATGAAGTGAAATGTGAGGTAGGTAATGAATTACATACTCGGTTGTGTGTTGGGTACTTGGATATTCCTTCAAACTACGTAATTAATTGAGTTGGAGTGTTGTGATTGCAAATATTTCTGTAGGTTCTGTAGTTATGCAAAACGTAAATTTACAAAATATGTGGAGAGAGACTAATAACATCAGTATTAAAAGCTTTATACACCTAGTAAGTACAATAATTATTCAAACAGTGACAATCTTCGACTTCACACACACAATTACGTGTGTATAAAAACGACACGTGTGTAATGTCTGTGAAATAGGTAGTTATAACGCGACTTTTGTATAGAGTGCCCGTAGTAGAGTAGTCTTACACTAGCAATGCGTCATAGTTTTTGTTCATTTAGGAGTTAACAATTCGACGCAATTCTTTTCGATACGTACATGTTTTTTCTGCCCATCTAGACATGAAATCATTTATCAAAGTACCTCTATCCATCCATTCCTTCTTTTTATACGTCTGTGATACAAATATGTTTTAAAAGATGTTTCAATTTCTTTGCTTCTATTGTTTTGTTTCACATTTCAAAATTTTTGTCTTCGCGGCGTAAAAACACGCTCCGCATTTCGCAATCTAAAGATAACAATGGCTCTAATATTGATCTTAAATAATCTTCAATTCCATGAAGAAAAGATAGAGTAACTCATCCCCTCGGGCATAAGACTTGAACTGACAAAGACTAATTACGCGAAAAGAAAATAGAAATTTAATTTTGGAATTTGAGTGGTATCCACAAAAAATAAAAGATACTTTTCCCTTGGGAGAGCGAAAAAGTAAGGTACCCTTCTCGGTTCTTTTAACTCGTTGCTTTGATATCGGCAATAGCTATTTGTTTCTTGTGGATTTTGTAAACAGATTTCTTTTTGGTTACTGTAATTATTTTTAGGAAATTGGAACTTTGATAGGGGTTGGAAAAGGGTTATTTGTATTGTATCAGATATCTTGAAAATATGAGTAAAACAAGCTATGTTTTGAAACATCTATCTTTTAGTTTTTGAAGCTCGTTTTTGTAAGAGCAGATTTTTTTAGCAATCGAGAATATAAATTAAGACCATCAATTTTGATTAAAGTTTTAAAACGCTCATCAATCACATTTAGGAAACTTTTCTAATTTATTAAGATCTTTAATTTGCGCTCTAAACAATTTTATTTTTGCAGTGATATTACCAAGACTTATAATACCAACTTAATGGTACTCTAGAATTTGGACCTCCTTTTAAGAGCTGCGAAATGATGTGTGCGTTCATCATCATTATCATTACAGTCTTTTACGTCCCACTGCAGGGACACCGACCTACCCTACTTCGAGGATGATTGAGTCGTTATCCACCACGCTGACTCAGTGCGTGTTGGTAGATGTCACGTGTATTTTAAATTATTATTAGGACATGTCGATTCCCTTACGATTTTTTCCTTCAACATAAGAGCACGTGTCAAATTTTAATACAAATAAAATCTACAGGAGTAAAGTTTATTAGTGTAAGCCCAGGACCGAACCCACGGCCTCCGGATTGAAAGCCGTACTCTATCCCAGTAGGCCAACATGGCTCTATGGATCTGTGGGTTGTTATAAGCTAATCAGCTAACATTTTCTTGAGAGCTATTCTAGTGATTGTACAGCACTTGCTGCTATCAGACGTTTCTCGCGAGAGTTTTCTTGTAGTTGAATACGCGGCCTCACAGTATAAGGAAGTCACAAACTTACATAATTACATACTCTGCCACTCATTAACGCTCTCAAACTTTCGGGTTCATAACATTAAACTGATAAAATTTTACAAATGCGAAGAAGCTTCTGTAAATAAATCTAGTAAACAAGTCACGAAACATTTCTGCTCTATCCAAGAAACACGCAGAGCGGAGAACTCAGAGAGAACCGTTGTTCTCACGGGCAGTTTAAAGTTAACTAATGTTGCCCAGTGTAGTGCTTGTCACGAATGATTACTGGAAGGCTACATCTCTGTCTTTCACATACAGAACTGCGGATTGCAGTGAGCTTGAGCATTTGGATAAAGAATTCCTCGGTGAAGGTTTAACAATTGCTTTTAATGCACAATACGTATAGTACCTAAATTGTACAATGTATGTATTTATGTGTAGTTTAAATAGGTTAGATTGAAATAGTAATATCGTAGGTGTGATTTTATCGCAACGTCCGAGATACAGTTTTAACCAGTTCGGAGGGTAGGGTGTCAAACTCTTTACTATACTTAATACATTTTTGTAAAAGGTTATTTATAAACAAACGTAGAGGGCAAGAGATCACGCGGTAGATCCCCGATGAGGTGGTCAGACCAGCTCAAACAAAATAGCTCGTCCAGGGTTGCAGTGGTGCAAATGGCTACAGACCGGAATAAGTGGAGGATACTGACAAATTGCTGGGTGAAGCAAAATGGTGGTCACGATGTTCAGCCATGAAGGATCGACCAGAGAGAGAGAGAGAGAGAGAGAGATTTGTCCATCGCAGTTTTCCGTCACAGTGTATACGTGTTAATTTGTCTTAGCCACATCATGGTATAACTTCACCAGGTATAGCATTCAGAAACAGGTAGTGACGTCAATTGATACTTAAGCAAGACCGAAATAAGTCATTTACTTACAACAAGTTCAAAAGAGACGGATGACTTTGACGCCATTATGTGTTTGCTAAATGCTAGACCTTGTTTTTCTGGATCATGAGTCATATTTACTTAATATTATTCTTTGAAACTTTGTAACTCTGTTGTTTTTGAATAAAAAAAAAAACAAAAAAAATATCAGGTAATAAAAGCACTTGCCCGTTTAAAAAAGTTTAAATAACTTTTGTTAACTACGAATGAGCGACTTTTAACATTAATATTAGGACATCATAGTAACTATTGTAAGCATAATGTTAACAACATATCGTCATGCCTTACCCCCGAAGGAGTCGGCCGACTACTACACTCACACTTCGCCGGACGAAATTCAGTCCCAAATGTGACAGAGGGCGAGCCTGTCGCCATACAAGGGCTCCAATTATGTAGCAGATGACTTACAATACGCACATGTGCTCATGCAATGAACGAATTGGTGCGTGCTGTCTGTCTGCTGGTTAATGTTAATATGCTTAAATAATTGGTTTTAGAATGAGACGCATGAGTGAAAGAGACGCCTGCATGTGAACTTTTAAGATGGACGTTGCATTTTATTCTATTTTAGATAATTCTAAAGTGTAAAAAGTTGGGAAAGGCGCAACTGATATGGTTTCGTAGACTTCACAATCTTTACAATTCTGATGAATCTTACTTAACCTAGCCAAATTTAGGAGTTGTCATCACAGAATATCATTTAATTATTGTCTAGTAATGAAATAGAACACAGAAAAAACGTGAACCTACAAAACTGTATTAAGATACCCTTGTGGCGCAAATAAAAGCCGGTTTTAAGTACATGTTTGATGAGCTTTTTCTCCTAGCTTTCTCTCTCTCAACGTCGGTTCAAATTTGCGACAGGCTATACTAACAAATAAGTAACACTGTTTCCGAGAACATTTTCCTTGCGTTCCACTTACAAAGCAAGGTCGTGATAATAAGCAAGAAGGTTCGTCGGGTAACCGCAACAACAAACCTTAATTAATGCAAACTTTGTATTGGAAATAGTTTGCTTGGAGTAAATTGAACAGTTACGTAATTAACGTACAAAATTATCTTTGATTCTAACGCGTTTACTTATTTGTTAATTAATAAATGCTATTAATTTTGTACTTACTTACCTACGTATTTTTACGCTAGCGAGAACCTTGTTTACACTTGCTTAGGAATTTTTACAAAAATCGTTTTACCGGCAGAAACTTAAGGATAATTTTGGTTGTAATAAAACTGGTTCTGACAAAAACACAAAATAGGTTAATTGTAAAAACTTTTAAGTAAAAATATATATTTAATTAAAAATAAAAACTTTCACGTTTTAATCATAGATGGTTATCATCTATGCTATGTACTCGTATGTATTGTCACATAAACTCAATGTGTGTTTTAAATTTTTTAGGTATATGTTAGTTAGAAGTCAATAGCTCAAATGGTTCTCACAAGATATCAAACAAAGATAAACAAACCAGTAGTATACGGGGTCAAGTTAAATAAAAGCTTTTAAAAATAGCAAGACTCTGTAAGAAGCACAAAAACGTAGCTCAAGTCACAAAGGTGAAGTAGAGCAGGACTACCCAATAAGTAATGTAAAATTCATGTCCAAATTACTTTGAGCCATCAGTAAATTGAATCTCAGCTCAAAGCGGGGTCATTGTGGCAAGAAACCTTGTAAAAGATGGCACGATGAGTTCAGTATTTACCTTTAACCATAGTATAATAATATACTCCGCCAGATATAGCATTCAGAAACACGTATTGACGTCAATCGATGCTTAAGCAAGACCGAAATAAGTCATTTACAACAAGTTCGAAAAGGACGGATGATGATGACGTCATTATGTGTTTGCTAAATGCCAGGCCTTGTAAAATATGAAAGAAAACAGAATACTGCCAATATTAAAAAAGTTCAAGTAACGGAACTACACAAAAACTGTACAAGCCAGAAATACTTATCGCGAAAAAAAAAACAAAACAGAAACCTCTTTTTGCAGTTAAAAAGTTTCATGTAAAAACATACTTTCCTTTTATCAGGAACGGTTTTTACGGTCACCCACTACCTTTTATACTTGTGAAGCCAATACAAACTTATACTAGAGATCTAGTGAAGCTGGTGGCTTGCACTATCATTTATGGGAAGGAATCGAGTAATAAAACGGTATAAAACGCCCGTTCCGTATAAAATCCTAGTAGCTGCATTTTAAACGTATCTCATATCAGTCGTTTTCCAATATAGATACGAAGTAAGTTTTCTATTAGAACGAATATTGGAATGGTTTTTACAACGAATAAAAAAACCATTTCAGTTTAATGAATAGAATCCTATTGACCTCATTCGGGACAGTATTGTCACAATTATAAATGTTAGGTGATTTTAATTATTGTAATACAGATATTTCATTCTTGTTTATTGTATTAATTACTTGTATTAAGCGCTAGGATGAGAATGGCACAGTTTAGCTTGAAAGTTTGAAGCGCTAAAGAATATATAGATAAAATATTAAAAAATATATATTTTACCAAATATAATATTTTAAATTGATTAATAAAACTAAATCAAATCAAGATGCAGATAATAATTAAGAATATAATGGATTACAATAAAATTATTTAATACGAATTTTAATTCGTAAAAATTAAATGAAAGATTATAATATACATATTACTACTCAGTGATTTTTGGAATATTAGGATATACTCGTAGGTTGTAATGTCATAATTATTGTTATTACCTATCAATTTAAAAACAGACAAACTGTAGGTATAAATAATATAAAATGTCACACAAATATCACAGTAAATACGCTGACCGTGCAATGCCCTGTGCAATGCCCGAGTACGAAGGTAAGTTTACAAACACACCACGTTTTCTGTTTGACGTTGTCACGGAATACCTAAGAGCAAAAATTGCTAAATCAACTTTACTCTAGTTCTAGTGTGCAGGTCCACTAATCCGCTTCAAATTGGTTTAGGCGGCAACTCACCAACTCAAAACTCATCTATAGATGAGTCGACCCTTCCACGTATTTGGTAGAGGTCAATTCAGCCAGTGTCTGAGGTTAACTGGTGAGTTGACTACTCCACAAATTTGGTAGTTAAGTTATCTAGACGTAGGTACAGCTCACTCAAATTGGGTACTGAGCACGAGAATTGGGTCAGCTACCTAGATAATGTGTGGTTGGTGGTATAACCTGACTACTTCATATCTACCTATTATTTTCCACCCCCGAGACATTCTTTAGCATTTTAGCGTTGAAAATTCATCACTAGCAAGAAATGAATAACACAACAATGTAAAGTAAGTTGAATTGTCGTGTAAATAAGTGGCTGAGGTTAACTGTCAAAGACGCATAGTAGCTAATATACTAATTTTTTTTAGTAGTAGTGATAGTAGTAATATTAACTAATACACTTAAATTTGTAACTTGACGTAAAGAAGTAACTTGCTCCAATGAATGAGTGGACTAAAAAGAGGATAAAACAGAACAGTACTTACTTCGAAAGGCATCCTCTTTTTACCTATAAACAAAAACATCACTTAATCCGCCGTTTGCATTCGCTCCCACGAACGAAATTAACCGTGATCGTCGAGCAATTTGTCGTCTACCTCGTCTCGAAACCAAAGCGGATTCAAAAAAGCCACCGATTCTTCTGGGCTGTCACCTCATTTTTTATGCAGATTGACTCGGCAAAGTTTTCACAACAGCAGCGTGGTCTTAACTGACTTAACAGTCTCGGCGCCATCCGCGGCTCTCAATTAAGAGTCGGCCTGATTGACCTTCCTCTTAAGAACTTTGAGTATTGTTGACCTAGTTCCAAGGCATTGGCGAATCGCGAACTCGGCTTTAAGTCTGGATTTTGGAGCTGTACTGGATTTAGAAAAGGCTATTAAAGGAGTTTTGGACAAAATTATAGGCGCAATTTTTCTGATTACATTTCAATTAAATTTCTAGAATGTTGTTTTATTTGATTTGATCCATAAATGTCCAACTTCAATCAGTGTATCACTGTTACGAGTATAATTAAAATTAATTACATTCCAGTGCTCATAAATAAATCGCCAAAACCAACTCGTTCTTGCTCGGATTAAATCACTAACTCTTTAATTACATAAACCAACTGAACGGACAGTTGTTTCCAATTATTGACTAAAGCAAATAAACGAACAACGAAAAGATAAACACAAATAAAGTTGGCAAACTTTGCAAAGTACGCACCTAAACAAGTATAACTGTTCTGACGTCAGATTCAATGTAGCCTTTGAAACAGAACCCAGTACCATGTTCATTACGAATGCACATAGGTATTTACCTAAGATCGCAGAAGCGAGGAGACTTGACTAACGAACTTCTGGAAGGTATTATTTCAGTGATTTTTTCATGTCCCTATAATCTTTAAGGAAGGCTCTGGCAACAACCTTGAAAAATACTTTATGAATAGGAAAAAGATAGAGACATAATTTTCGAAGGAATATTTTGAGCATTCTTCCAGTCTTTAATACTCGCCTATCGAGTATATTCTAATGCTCGAGCTTCGAGATCAAACATGTGATGAAAAAAATATTAAATGACAGAAGCAAAGTTTTCTGGCAAAAGCTGAGTGTAAATAAACGTAATTTTACTGAAATGAGAATTGTTTTTTTTTACCTTAGTTTATGTAAAATTAAATCGTAATCACTTGATAGTACACCGACTGCTTCTCCTATTCTTCAGCCTTCACGCTCATCTCAATTTATGTAATCCTCAATGTTTACTGATCAATACGACCGCACTCACCTCACGTTAAACATCTGACAGGTTCAGTTCGTGAATTGTAAATTTCACCGACAACAGGATCCGAGCTCATACGTTATTCAGTAACTATTTACTGTGTCTTGAGAGTCGATCTTTCTGTCCGTGCGTACAAGTCAATCGGTGCTTATGTGTGTTTTGTGTTGATGTGAACACATAAGAATTCTTAATTAGCTTTGTAGTGGTGTGTGATCGACGTGTCAAGTAGATATCGTAGGCAGGTATGTTCTTGGCAATAAGCTAATGAGTGTTTTGTCTAGTGGCAAGCTCTAGAGTCAAAGGTTTCGTCTAGATTATAGTTTATTCATGGCTTAATGTTTGTTTTAGATCTACAAAACACGAGACATTTCATTTCATCTGATCTGAATACCCGCTATAGCGGTCTGTCGTTCCTAAATGCCAGTTGTTATTATAATTGAATGCGTTTCGATTGAACTCGATAATAATGGCATTCGTTGCTGGACTTCGGTGCAAAATGGACACTGAAAAGTTTCTCAAATATGAAAACGTTTATTTTGAATTTAAGTCAACTGCAAACAGAAAGTAGAAAACCTAAACTAACAAAAGATTCTGAATACTTTTTCTGCAAACATGTCCGAAAAACTTTTCCATACTGTTTTTACAAGCTATTATCTGCTTGTTACATACCCGTTAGAATAAAAGGCAACTTTAATTCTCGTATCATTCGACATGACCTATTGTTTTGAGAGAAAACATTACCTACGAGCGTTGGAATCTAATTAGGAGGGAAATATCGAGGTTTCACTAACAGAAATGTGAATTATCTACGAGAAATTTGAAGTCTCTGTTGTATTTTGATTTCGCTAGAGGTTAGTTTAGTTAATTGGTTTCTGTTACTTAGGCGATTAACACAGTGTTCCGCACCTTGTTAGCGTTTTATCGAAGGTTATCAGTTTGCATAGAAAACACGCATAGGAGGGCAATTGAGCTCACCATAGCCGATGCTTAACTAAACCATTGGCGTTGCGTTTGTCATAAAAAATTGACGGAGAATGCCTCAGTACCTAGTGTCTAAATACCCATAATTACTAATGTCTTATCAGTCTGTTGTTCAGTTAAGAATATGATTGGCTGAATTTCCCCATAGTTATACCCATAATTTACTGATAACTCGTACCTAGATGTACTGATAACGTCCCGCGCGGTTCTCCGCGCGGGACGTTATCAGTACGTTTGGCTCGTCTCTGTACCGTGCATCATTGCATGGCACGGAGCAGTGTGAGAATCACCTAACCATGTGCAATTATAATTTAGTTATTTACGAGTCATAAAATGACGTGTAAATTTGAATGAGCAACGTTTGATCACAAGGTTTGGTACCGATAATGACGAAAGCAATTTTTCTGTATGTTTCTAAGCTGGGTAGCGATTTCCCATTTTTTGTAACGACAATTTAACACAAAATTTGATTTTGCTTGAAATTTTGTTTTGATATCTACCAAAAATCGTACGCCTTTTACAAATAAAACCCCATTAAGACCTAAAGAACTGATCGTGATTTTTATCCAGGAAAATTAATGAAAATGCACGGCGCTAAATAAAACCGAATAATAATTGATAAAAGTAACAATTTTCTACTTTTGTTTTTAGAAATGCTAGACTTAAATTGACTTTATAGCTCATACATATTAACTAAATCTCTTAAATAGTTAAAAAAATATCTAAACGAAGACGTCTTTCATCTCGCCTGGTCGCTCAACAAACCGATGTAAAGGCAATCAATGAAAGAGTTATTTGAAAGTCAAATGAAAGCTTGTTCAATTGCGCAGAAAGTTTGAAAGATTTTGTAATATTCTGATGTAAAATATGAGTATACGCTTTACCTAAACCAACAAACGTCTCACTGAGTAACATATCGGGCATAAACATTTTTCCAGCTTTGACGTAGGTATTTTGATAAGAATAAAAATAATATTTATCATAGAGTTGACTACAAATCGTATTTTTTGTAATTTATGTTTAAAAAAAAAAAAACTACATGATTTTTTTGAGAGAAATTCAAATATTCCCAGTGTATTAAATTATATATTATTATCAAATTCAAACTTATTATTATTAGAGTGGCAATTCGCGTGTAAGTAGTCTCGCGCATAAATAGTCGTTACCAGTGGATATGTATAATTACTATCAAAACTGTATCTTTAACCAATCTCCAGTGTATTTCCGGTCTAACATAGTGTTTCTTTGGTTAGAGTGGAAATACACTACAAATTGGTTAAAGCAACAGTTTTGAATATGAACTTCCGTAAATAGTAACGCATGATTAAATCAAATGGTTCCTATGTTTTTTTATCTTATTTTATTCAAAAGCTGGTCATAATTTAAGCAAGGTTTGCTAGTCCAAAATTTTGTAGAAATGGGGAAGTAGTGTCAAAAATGTAAAGTAGGTACCATCTTATGCAATTTTTGCCTAAATTATTGTCCATGATTTTAAAGTAATGTTCTTTGACCTCTAAGTAACTATATACTCATCAACCGACCGAGTTTTAGCGAGCGAAGCGTCTCTGCTTCAGCTTCGACATGCTTTCGTATGTCCAAATTCTGTTTGAATCTCTGTCCTGATCTTCCTCTACAGGTCTCTTCCCCATTAAAAAAATATCAATAAGCTGTCTTGAAAAAAAAATCTGTATAACTCTTGAACCTGCTCACAAAATTTAACGAGAATCGGTTTACGAATTTGATCTGTAGAGGAGGACAAAAGCTGGCCACGAGATTTCCAGCTCACAGATCCACTAGTGTCATTTCTGCTATAACACTATTTTAACTTCAGACGTTATTGTCTCTCAAACCCCACTCCCATCCGACATAAAATTAACAATTCTTGTTCTTTAACAAACAACTGGGACCTAAAGATACGGCGAGAGAATAACGGGTGAGACTGGCAAGCGTTTACAGCGCTCCTTTCCGAAAGTATTATAAATTATCATAAGACCATTAATAGTGCTCTTGTACTAATTAAACAGGTTGTCACTCTAATTTCTACTAGGAACACAATGCGTCTCTTGCATGTGCTAATTAACGAGAAATAACTGCTTCGCTACATGCAACCCTCTGCTTCCATAATGTATGCAGACTTTGTAAAGTTCAAGTGCGGAGTTTGCCGTCTTAAATAGGTAAAAGGCACCTCGTACACGGTTTTTGTGTTAGTATAGTATAGTGTAGTTTTTGTAGAACGTAGATTTAAAGCTCCATCTTAGTCAGTGCCTGTCTACTAGAAGTTTATGTACCTACATTTTTTTTTATTGTAGAATAGGTCGGCGTTTGACCACCAACTCGCCTGATGTTAAGCGACGTTGTGGTCTAAGATGGAGCACGACGACCTATAAGGTACTTATTCACTCTAGCCTCTATATCATTATCTAATGACTTGTTTTAAAACCACTCAAAGGTTTTTAAAGTGGCCTAATAGTTTTTGAGTTGACGTAATTAACGTATTATTGTTTTTAAATTTCTTTTAAAGTCAAAATCTTTATCCAAATTTTACCTAAATAACCTTTTTTAATCTACTAAAAAGATTATTATTTGGCTGATCAGACGCGTTATAAAAGACTTAAATATGTAATGTATTTTAGCCTAACTTGTAACCAATATTATAAATGTGAAAGTGAGTTTGTTCGTTTGTCTGTTTGTTTGTAATGCTTTCACGCCATAACTTCTCAAACGATCGTTTTGAAATTTTGCATACACGTTGTCTGGGTTACAGAAGTGGATATAGAGTACTTTTTATTCCGTAAAAAATAAAGTTTCCTGTGGGGCCGTGGGTGAAACCGCGAGGTGCAGCTAGTATGCAATATGTATGACTTATACGAAACATTGAGATTCATAGAAATAGAATAAGATACATTAAATTTTCCGACATCTAGAGTAGAAGTCATAAGTATATAAATACAATGCATACGCTCCTACTTTATACTATAGTAACTTTGACATTACGCTGCAGAAGTTATGACTAGTTAAGGTAAGTATACTTAGTCGAACAAGTAATAATGTATGTTACAGTGTTATTACACTAAATGACATCATGGCCTCTTCTGATGGAGGACCCGAAGTTAGTTCTGAAACTATTACGTCCGTTGTCCACACGTATTAGCTGTTCAGTAAACTTGTACGAAATTGCACATAGTTCCTAGTGGGTAAATTTGAATTAAATTTACCACTTTACCTAGGTATACGATGTTATATTATAGCTACTTATACCAGCTCTGACAAATGTGGAAATAATCAGTGTAGTTTTATGTATGTACATAATAAGCATTAACATTAACTTATATTAATTATGGAATTAAGTACAATTTAAAAGGTATTAAAACATTTACTATTTAACAAATTAACATAACCTAATTGATGTTCACGCAATTTTCAAATCTGTTGCACTGTTATAGATGTAGTTTTGCAACGTGCGATAAAACGTAAAGAAAATGTTACAACTCAAGCTCAGAGTAAAAACATAACAGCGTTTTTTATGCAAAAACATGCAAAATTCTTTATTCTCACGTCACACTCAATGAAACCTTTGAGTAAAAAGATGCCAAAACTTTCTAAGCAAGATTCTACCAAAGATTGAGTCACCTAAGGCAAAATTGAGGCCGTCCTGTCGAAACAAGCTCGTAAAAATAGAGCCCGTTAAGATCAAGGCGCAAATAACTTTCATGTCAGATTTCATTTTGTATGCAAACAAAATTAACAGTTCAAAAGGCTCTCATTTACCAGCGGGTCACCGCAAACCCTCCACTCATTTTTTATGTAGATTGCTCCCAAGAAAAGTTTCACAATATCAGACCGTGCGCCGCTGAAGAGTCCTGCACCACTCGCGTCGCTCCTCCGGGACCTTTCCTCTATTAAATTCGGCCGAATTCTACTGTCTTCCATTCGAATACTTTACAAGATGCTCGAGAGCGGTAGAATCCTTTGGAATAAAAGGTTATTTTAGAACCCCCAAAGTATACGTTGAGGGTTTAGCACTCTGTTTTTATTTAGGAAAAAGGTGTGTTTTTAAATCACCGGATTTTATTTGTACTCGTATCTTGAATTTAAGAACAGTGCTGCTAACAAGTTAGCCCATTTTTATTGTTCAAATAATTGGTGATGAGTGGGAAGCATCAATAAGTCGGCATGTCTACATACATCAGAGAGTCCTTAAATGTTTAAAGTTTAATTGATGTTTCTTAAAATACATAAGGCAATGCCTCTTGAATTCTGGCTTATAAATGTTATCATACAAATTAATGACGATACACAAATATGAAAAAAGCTAGAAAGAATCTGTTTGTTGGAAGTTTCTGTACAAATTCTGCGTCCTGAAAAACTTTCCACATTTTTTAAACGATGTTTAAAAATTGGTCAATTAGTTCCATATCTAAATAAATGTTTTACACTCTATATTGACTGTGTCCCAAACCTCTACCCTAACCCTTAACAAAAAATAAAATATAAGTAAAACTACACTAACTTTTATTTTTTATTTACTGTAAAATAAATAAATTTAAGCTAATGTACCTACGATTTATGTATCTAGCTAGTCTGTTAAAGTATTTGCATTTATCTATCTATTCTAAAAAACTGTTAAATGCTACTAAATTCTACTTAACTCATTAAACTACTAAGATGTGTTACGCTATAAGCCTCCTTTTAATCTATTTTTGTATGTAAATGACATCAGCTAAGCATTATATTATATCATATTGTAGCATAAGCTTCAGAGCTTGTCACACCGGCGTGAAGTGGCTAGTCTGTCGGTATTCTACAGAATACACTACGGCGAGTGTGCACAAGAACTGCACGACCTGATCCTGCCATCACCGTTCTTTTACAATTGTACCAGGCGCACCAGTAAGAGACACCCTCTCATGGTGGAAATTCCGCCAAAACGCACTAAGCGTTTCAAGTCAACTTTTCTTGTAAGAACTGCAGAGGTGTGGAACTCGTTGCCTGCGTCTGTCTTTCCACCTAAATACAATCCGGGGGTGTTTAAGAGTAAAGTGAATAGGTATCTCCTAGGCAAGCGTGTTACACCTTCGATCACGGCAACGCTTCCCATCAGGCGAGTCAGTGGTCAAACGCATGTCTAGTATGTTATATAAAAAAAAAAAAAAAAAACTGGCCATCTTATATGTAAATCTACCATACTCTACCAAAACCCATCTAAGTGTCATGTACGATGCTAACTGCATTCCGCCTATCAATCAATTCTACTATAATTCTATTATGTAATTAATCTTTTAATCATTTATAGAACCCTGCTAGTAATTTTTTTATATAATTTTCAATAGTCCCTTTTTATCTTATCTAAACAGACATACAAACAGATCTAAAATTATATATGCAATATCCTACACCACAGTAGGAGCCCGTGAGCCTAAAAGCGATCTAAGAATAACTTATACTAACTCAAGAAAAGAGAGTTTGTCTGTAAAGGAAATTGCTAATTGACCCTAAAGCCCTGTATGCAACTGATAAGATTAGGTAGTCCCCGCACTGAATTTCTAAAAGTCCTAAATATTCTTATGTAACTTTGTGCGCGTGAGAGAGAAAGAGAGAGAAAAAGAGATATTGTGAGTCCAAGTGCGTTAGAGGGAGAAAGTCACTAGTTGTAGAGGTTTTATTTAGATAGGTAAAGGAAATCACATGTTATTAGTTTAGATTGGCAATTATACCATTATAACTATTCTAAAACAAAAAAAAACATGAAATAGGATACAAAATAAGACCAAGTCCAGTGATCAATTAGGGTAGGACTCTACGAAGTGGTCGCAAAAAACCACAGTTAATGTTATTTGGAACGTTCTACTACCTACCTTTCCTATTACTGACTCTACATGTAATTATAATAATTAATTATAGTTGCATATTTCATTGGACATGCTTATGGAATTAATCATTGCAACTAGATGGCGGCGATTGAACTGTAATTTTTAGTAATGATGGTTTCTCGAATTTCTGGAATCTCGCTCTTTACGAATTGTAGTTTTTCTGTTGAATGTTCTTGGTACATCGTATCTACTAAAGTCAGGTTCTCACTTTTCTCTATGTTGAGTTCCCAACGCCACTGCTACGCTTAGCTTTAGATATTAAGAATCTAGAACAATAATCAGGCTTTATACGCCCTAAAATTATACGTAGCATAGCTAAATAGCTGTAAAAGAAGCGTTCAGTGAAATCAAATCCGTTCAAACACAATACAATGATGGCAGGTACTACTACCATCATTGCTGGACATAACTTTCGTTGATTTTATTTTTAGTGTCGGTTGTCTGTCTGGAAGCTTGTCTGAATTTTGATTATTTATTTTCGAGGCACTTTTATCTACATAAAAGTACATCAAGTTCTACTGCCAAAAATAGTGTTATATAAATAGTTATACATAATGACGTAATCGTCATCCGTCTCTTTCGAATTTGTTGTAAATAACTTATTTCGGTCTTGCTTAAGCGTCGATTGACGTCACTACGTGTTTTTGAATGCTGGCGGAGCATATTATTATACCATGCTTCTATCATGTATCTTCATGTATCTAACTAAACAAGTTTGTTTTCTTATAACCTACTAGAATCTACTGCGGCTAAGAGTTTTGCCATAACCCAATGCAAATTGTTTACATATACTTTGGCGCTGTTTTGCGTTGTTCTCTACAATAATTATAAGCTCTTAGTTTATCTATTGTTCAAAAACTTACTTCAGCTTCAGTATATTAGATTAGCTGTTGTGTAATTGTATTATTTATATTGTTATTCTTAATTTTTTGTAAGTTAACGGCGAGGGCGTACCGTTACAAATGCATTGACATGTTAAATAAAATGAGTATTGAAACCATTAAAACTAAATATACGAGAACATTTAAATCCCAAGTAAAAAGCTCTTTTTGACTGAGCTAAATAGAATATAAGTATTTCATAAGCTTCGCATTTAAAATAAACTACAATAGTTACCCCATTCTCACGCTTTACTGAATAATTGCAGCTCATAACAGCACTGTTGCATCACGTATAATATTCCCCGGGAATGAGTGAGCGTAATTTAAATTATTACTATCCATATCAAGGCTAATTTCAGCTCGGGTAAAATGTACGGGACCATTACGTGGAAGGACAGTATGCATTACTTCGCAGCACAATTTTGCATTTCCATCTTATTGTTGGTGCGCCCTCGTTTGGATGCAAATATTTTATAGTTCAACCCGGGCGAGCCGCCCCGCATTTTAGTTTCTTTCGCTTCCTGTAATTTGCTTTCTGTTTTTTTTCCCTTTTCATTTCGCTTATTCCAATTTAAAACGGAACGCGCATAAAAAGCTCGGATATTATTTGACGCTGGCAGGATGTTCTCATTTACAAATACGTGGTCTGTTACTTTTGCGTATAATTTTGTTTTTAATTCCTAAACTTTTTGTGCTGCAACGACAATTGTTACTTACAATGTTTTCAAGTCATTATACAAACAAAATTTCGTAATATTTACCCGATAAAATAAGTAGCTTGGTATACTTTATCTTAATAAATCTGATTTGATTATATTACAAAATACTCGAGCTCGAGGCGTTGGAGTCCATCGAGAAACGTGCGAAGAAGCTCATTGGCAACGACTCCCTTGTCCAGGCCAAACTTCAAAGTTTGGATCATCGGCGCAAGGTTGTTAGTCTATCGGTTTTTTATCGGATACATTTCGGGGAGTGTGCATCTGGTTTGCATGACCTTATTCTCCCTAGCCCGTTCTTCTATAAAACAACCAAGAGTACGGCAAAAGCGACATCGTTTTATGGTTGACATACCTACAACACGCACGAAACGCTTTGGTTCCTCATTTCTCATACGGACCGCCAGAGTGTGGAATACTCTGCCAGACTGTGTGTTCCCTGACACTTATAATCTGGGTGTCTTCAAGTCTCGAGTGAATCGGTTTCTTCTAGGCAAGCGTGCTCCATCGTAGGCCGCATCACTGCTTATCATCAGGCATGTTGGCGGTCAAACGCAAGCCTATTATGTTATAAAAAAAAAAAAAAAAAAACTTAAAATTAACTCATTGCTGTTTACTATTGCAAACATGCTAAAATTAACTTACACATAGCTACTATTTACTCGTGAAGAGAGTTACATCACTACTCAAGAATTCCAAGTAGGTATAACCTTAGAAATGCATTGCAAATGTGCACTTTCTCAAGCACAGCTAGTAAGTAACATTTCTAACGCCAACACTATTCAAAATTCACTTCACGTTTTAAAATCTCATTACAAGATTCATGAAAATAAAATGACTAGCCTTAGAGATGGGAACTCATAACGTGCGAGCTCCGGCTTATATCAGTTTTATTGCATGTCTTGCAAGCGTAACATAACTTTAAGTGTAAAGTCCTGCCAGGGTAGCGAGTCCTGCCAGGGTTGCGAGTTGTTTGAAAGGGATATCGGGGCCCTGGCACACAGGCAATAGAAGGAACACGGGTGGGTTTTAGTCAGTAGAAGTCTGACATGCCCTCCCGCTCAGCCCAGAGCGGGAGAAGTCATCTGATGATTTCCCACCCAAAAAAAAAAAAAAAAAAGTGTAAAGTATATCGAGGGTACTTTACGGTGGTGTATTTGGGTGTTCTGAGATTGTTTCGTTCTTTTTTCGGATTAAAAAAAATCGTACATTATTTTAAAAGCCGCGTGCCGAGTGGGTTGACCGCGCGTTCCGATCTGGAGGTCGTTTTTTTCATTTACATTGGACTAGGCATACGTTTGACCACAGACTCGCCTGATGGGAAGCGACGACGTGATCGAAGATATAACACGTTTGCCTAGGAAATACCTATTCACTTTCTCTTTACCATCCTAGGATTATAATTGGGTAGAAAAATAGACGCCGGCAAGGAGTTCCACACCTCTGCAGTTCTTAAAAGAAAAGTGGATTTGAAGTCAGTCAAGTCTTTAGTGCGCTTTGTTAGTTCGATCCTGGCCGTACAACAATGATTTTTTTTTCTCGTAAAAAAAGTTAAGTGCATTTGAATGCGCTCATAATTACGGTAAAGGAAAACATTGTGAGGAAACTGACATGTTCTAGACTGAATAATTCGAGAAGACATGTGACATCCACCGACCCACACATAGCCAGCGTGGTGGATATGTCACAGCCAACTTGCTTAATCAGCCATTCAATTAACAGCCTAGCGAATCATTTTCATCAGGAAGCTATTTGAACGGCGCCGTTATGTAAAAAGGCTAGGCTGTTAATTGAACGGCAAATTTAGCTAGTTGGCTGCGACAGATATAACGGCTCAACCCTCGAAGTAGGGAAAGTCGATGTCCCTGCAGTGGTACGTAGAAGACTATAATAATGATAATAATAATTATAATTTAAAAGTCGTTTAGATCGACAAAAAGTTGTTTCTTTTTTAGTCAAAATTGTATGATGGACTAGCAATAATGTTCCAGTTTAATAGCTTAGTTAGTGAATAGTTAGTTCGTGTGTTAGTTAGTAATAATAATAATTTTAATTCAGAAAGCATGTCCATAATTACAAAAAGAAATAGTTAGTAACCTAATTAAAGTTGTTAGTGAGTTTCTCATAATAATCAGAAACATACATACATATATGAGATTTATTAAGCTGTCGATAACCAAAAAGAAGCAAACGACACTCGTTACTTGTAGCGTTTAGTTTACATTCACGAATAATAACTTTTTTACATTAAAAAAATGAATAAAACATTTTCCGATGTTTCTAATTCGTTGCTCCAATGATTCGTGCCCATTTCATTCCCGTTTATCTTTCCAACGTCGTTCTACTTCTATAGAGGCGGAAAATAAAAATAACAATTTTGAATCCAATTAAAAACATTGAGCCCTTTGATATTTTTGCACGCATGACATGGCATTTTTGGCGAGCGACAAGAAAAACAGTGATGATTACCATTTAAACATATTTTAGCATTTTTGTGTGAGTGTGTTTTTTTATTAGCCTGGTCTAAATGGGGCTACGTGATAAAAAAGCCGCTACAAGGACCAGCTTCGATGATGAAGGCTATTTGAAAACTGACTAGCTACCAAGAAAGGAGAAGATACTTCTCTACCTAAAGACTGGCTTATGTTAGATACTAGTTTTGCCGCGCGGTTTCACCCGCCACATAAATCCATTTTTTTTGCATAAAATGTACCCTAAGTCCTTTTCTGTACCCCTGACAACGAGTATATAACATTCAGGATAATCGGTTTAGTAATTAGTGTGTGAAAGCGTGACGAACAAACAAATATACGATAACCTCACTTTTGCATTTATAATATTGGTTAGGAAGGATAAAGGATATCATGTCAGTATCACAATCTATTCTATTTGCTTTATATTATCAACTTGTTACGCTCAAAAACATTTTATGAAGAAGATTAAAAGTTATGTGAGCTAAATAATACCGTATTAATGGGTTATTTTCATTTTAATCCAAGAAAAGAGTGTGACCGTAATATTATGTCATTCAATTAATTGTCCATTCACTACTTTTCGCGTCCATCCGTCAAGTTTACGGGGTATTTGATGTTTTCTAACTATTCCTAAAAATAAAACTTTTTAAATATCTACCTACTTAAAAATAAACTATTATTCAAACTACTATACTTAGTCATTCTCAATGATATCGAGAAATGGAACAGTTAATTAAACATTTCAATTTACAGTTGGATTTTCTGTATAAATTTCAAAATAGTAATATTTATTAGGTAAATTATTTCCGTTTACTTAAAAAACGACTGTAACTATTATCTTAAAACATGAATCAGGAGTCTATTATACTTTGTTGACCACTGAATATGCCACACAAAAATGTAGTGCCTGTAGTGTACATGTTTCGAGCAAGTACACAATTTAATTATGATAATTACATTTTTATGCGTTGAGAAATTGGCGATTTTCGCGTTTTATGCTCGTTGACAGGCCGCCAGACTGGAGGGACGCCAGATTTCGGCTTTTTATGCACACACCAAATACCAGTGAAGTGTACTTCGGCACTTATTAATATCCCAATTTGGCAAGTCATTGCAGAAGCTCGGAATAATTAATTATTGTACGTCCATGTGGGATTGAAATGATGAAAAGTTGTGCGGAAGAATTCGGTCAGTGCAAAGGCTGTCACTTTGCAGTAAGCCACAAAGTTATAGTTTTATAATTATGTACACTTTATGTGTAGTGTGAACATTAATGAATATGTCTGATGATTTAGATAACTTGTGAGGTAGTATTGCAGGTAATAAAATATTTTGAAATTAATTAATGTATTATTTACATGTACACAATTTAATAACTTAAATTAAGATTTAATGTTACCCCATTTTTCTTGCCCCATGTAATCCTAATGAAAATAGAGCTTTAATTTACAAAATTCGTCATAAATAGTTAGCGATACAAAAACTTTAAAATTTGTTCGCAATAAACCGTTACGAATATTGCAAATTACTCAGATAAATTAATTGGAATAAGGATGTGAGAGAGTAAGTAGCAGTTAAATAATGTTTAATGAATCCCAAAGCTATGACAATAATACCATCGCGGTTACCCGGCACTCTCAACCCGGGATTAACTCTCTGAAGACTAATTCTAACGTAATGTTATCGCATTTGAAGCTTAATTACCATTGCTTTTATACTAATGGAGTAATGATAATTATTCTCGAATTCTCAATGCAGAAAATGGATAAACTTTGACTGCCTTGGTGGCTCAGTCGGTAGTGAACCTGTCTTCTGAGCATGGGGGCGTGGGTTCGATTCCCACCTAGGGCAAACATTTTCTGAATTTTAGGGTTTGTTCTACGTCTGGGTGTTATCTATTTAAGTATGTATTTTAAAATATCTAAGTTTGTTTTCAGTCTCTGGCGGCCATAGTACAAGCTTTGCTTAGTTTGGGGTCAGCGACCGTGTGTGAAAGTGTCCCGAATTTATTTATTTATTTAAACTCTAGGGATGATGACTTGAATATTAAGGTAAGTAATTACGACTGTATTAAGCAATTAAGATAAAACTTTTATTACTAAAACTTGTGTGATGTGACAAAACATTAGTCTACCTACAGTAACAGTAATTGATCGCTGTTACCAAAATAAACATTGACTTATTTAGTAGTACCTATAGTCGCCTTCTGGCGGCATTACAAGATGTCTGACCTCAAGTTGCGACGTCTAAAAAAAACTAAACTGTTAAGAAAAATAAAATATAGTTTTTCTACGAAACTGGTTACTAAAGGGCAGTTTTGTACGTCAATTGTAATTTTTTTTCAGCTAGAAACCAGACGCTCGCTTACCCGCCTGAGGCAGAGGGAAACTTGTCTAGCCAGCCACATAAATACATTAATAACATTCCTTGGAATCAATTAATTTCAGAATCATTTTTCACTATTTTTCCAACCGGCAAGCTACTAAATCACATTTTTGCGCGCGACCCATGCGAATTAAACATGCGCTTGGCATACGTAAATCCCGTTTTGCACGAGATAACATCTTCAAAAATAATAAAATGCCTGTTGTTTTGTTATTGTATCTGTAACCCAGATAACTTTTTGTTTTGTGCAAAAAACAGAACCCGATATCTACTAAAATAATATCGCGTTATGAATATATTATCACAGACAGCGTTGTGTTATTTTACGATTCCATTTGGCTTTTATTTTTACGATTGACCGTGGTACTGTAATCACGTATTGGGTTTATCTGTTTCGGGCAAGATACGAGTATAACCCTATTTCCTGAATCGGATATCAACCGCACTAACTTGGGTTATCGACACTTAACAAGACAATTTTCTTTGGGATAACTTACGATTGTCGGATAGTTCGGTCACTTTTTAGGATCTTTTTCTGAAATAAGAAGATGTAACGTAAAGTCTCTATGACTATTTCTAGAGCAGTAGAAAATCTTTTCTATCTTCCTTGCTCCAAGGTTCTTTCAAAGAGAAAACAGAATAATATGTTTCTTTGAAATTGGAGAAGGCCCGCCTATCAAGCCAGAGGGAGCGAGTTCAAACCTAGCCGACAACACGCATCAATTTGTTCACTGTGTGAACATAATTATGCGCGAATTGTATGTCATCTGCTACGTGACTGGAGCCCATTGTATGGCGACAGGCTCGCCCCCTGTCACATTTAGGACTGAATATCGTCCGGCAAAGTGTGGGTATTGTATTACACTCCTGCCAGCCCCTCGGGGGAAAGGCGTAACGATTTGTTATATTATGTTATGTTTATTTAGAATCGTCGTAAGTGGATATCATAGGCATTTAGTCGCCATCTAAACTAAGAAACTGTGCACCATCACTAGTAGGTATGTTTAAAATGACTACATAGCAAGTTCGTACAGTGAAATGGTGAATGATTTAATTTAACAAAAAAAAACAAATCTAAAGAAGCAGAGCTATTCATGTCATCTCGCTCACACAATAACAAAATATTACTCATAAGATAGTGAAAGCACGATTAATGCTGTTTCGTTTCTATTTATTGGTGCAGCTTATGATGCAAGGTAATGCACTCCATCTTCGACGATAATATAATAAATTGGTTTCAATTATCAGTATGATTACCTGCTTACCTAACTATTAGTTTTTGTAAATCATAATAGGTTTTGAAACAAAAGAAACAAACCATATTATTTTCATAACTTTATTACATATCCCATTTAATTTGAAATTTACAATAATAATACAATATTAAATAATAACAAAAACAAATATAACGTGTACTGTACAATTTATAGTAAAAGATGATCGTGCAAAGAATTGACATTATCTTAAGTGAAACACAGCCATAGGTTAACGCTAGTTTACATCTAACATTAGGTAAATATTTATTTAATATTTAGTCCTACATTTCACAGTTTCATAACAAAAACCATTTGTTTTCTTTTAGGATATTGGCTGACATTAGTTTGAATACTTAACTAGAATCAGTTAAAAATTTAGAAACTCAAAACGAATAATTATATCTAGCAAAATTACTGGTATTTTTTTTCGTAAAGGCCTTTTCCGCTTTTTGATTAATTTTAATGAACATTAATTAAGAGACTGTGAATGTGAATCTCGGACATTTCTAACACTTCGTATTTAATTAAACCAATTAAAAATCAAACGGCTTTTGTCATTAATCAAGTTCGTTTCGATTTTATCAAAATGAATTTGTAATTTTGTGTTCTATTGGCTTTATATAAAACAAAAAAGTATAATTTTTATTCTAACCCAAAATACGGTGCACATCTTTACTACAGTTACATCCTTCTGCACTACTCTCTTGCATGCGGATGTCCTCCTTAACTTCTTAGCAATAACGTTGCATTGCTATTCATGTTTTCGCCGTGAGATTATCATAAACTCCATTAATTCGTGTCAAGTAACAAAAATAAATTTGAGATATTATAATAACTATATTCATTATTTACAATATTGTTAATGATTACCGTTACATTATGTATGTATTTTATTAGGTACATATCGGACCACATTTTAACATTACTTGTTTTCCTGTGTTTGATATTTAAAATTGTCTACATTTATGTCATTGACATTAGAAATACAGCTGCTTGGCTCTTTACGTTATTATATACATGTAATTTTAAAATGCACTGTAACTGATAAACTGGAATAAAAACATAAGAAACGATTGAAAGTTTTTCTGCTACATTCAATCAAAAATTTGACTTTCTATGCATTGAATCGAGCATAATTTGATTGCATCAATAGGTGGATACCTGGATAGATAACTCTCATTTACAACCACATAATTCCGGTCAAACAGACAAGTCAATGTTTTGTCATAAACAAGGCATACCTAATTCACCAACTATTCATTCCGATCCTTTGGCTTTAAATCTAAAAACATTTACTAAATTTTTAACGAAGATATACTTTACAGGCCGTTCATTTATCTACACCTTAATTATTATTTAACCTAATATCACCATATCCACACCTATCCTCATAAGCTCACATACCTTGATATAACACTGACAGTCAATATAATAGCTGTTAACCTAATAACATTTTCACCTAATTTCGTACCTGTAACAAAAGTGTTATGTTAATGATGTTAAAAGCTCGTTGAATGAACAAAAGGCATAACTTGGGGTAAACAAGATTAAAACTGATTGAGAAGTTTGAAGACTTGTCTTACTCTGACAATGTAGTAAATTGGTCGAAGTTTGCGTTCAAAATTACAGGTCATTGTTTTAGACCAACGTTTTGTGTTAAAAACAAGTTAATGTATAAAATCTTAAAGTTTATTAACTTAGCCTCATAATCACTGCTCAGATAAATTAAAAAAGAGAAAACAGAAACTTGTGCGGTTAAGTAAGTGATCGTTCTTCTCTCATGATTTATCATGGTCACTTTTTGGGATTATATAATGTCTCATTTCTCACAACTCGCACAGTTTTCCCAGCAAAAAAAAACGATTAAAAAATAATAATATAAGTGTTGTAGGTAGTTTTAAAATTTAAGTTAAAAGGTTTTTTTTTTATTAATAGAAATGAAATGACTTAGTAATATAAAATGTAGAAGTAAAACAGTAGTGTAAATGTAGTATGGATATGGATAGTAAAAGATTTAAGCGCTTATGAATTCCTGTAGGGTCGTTTTAATGACGTGGGGCATAACTTTGGCCTTTCATCAAATTACAAAATAAGGAAGAGAACTTACCTCTATTATTAGAAACGTATTTAGAAAGTTGCGTGTGCGAATGGATAGAGATGATGGTGGATGCGTCCCTCACAACCGGAGGCTCCACTAGAAGTATCGCCTCGCACCGGACGCGGATCCCGCCGCTCGCGTTGAGTGGGACGCGCACCCGCAGAGTCCTCCAAGACTGCCGCAGGCCACCAGGTTGTGGGCTGCTCAGCTCAGTTCGCTCCCAGACTTCCGGCTGAGGAGAATAAAATATAAATAAACTCGGGACATTTTTATACACGGTCGTCTGACCCCAAAAAACAGCTATAGCTGCTATAGATAGCCTAGAAACAGCCTAAACAGCTATAGATAGCCTAGTTGGAAGAAGGCTCGCCTCTTAAGCCAGAGGGACTGAGTTCGAACCCAGCCGACGGCAGGCACTAATTTATTCATTGTGTGAACTTATGTGCATGTATCTCATCTGCTACACGAATGGAGCTTGGTGTATGGCGACAGGCTCACCCCTTATCACATTTGGGACTGAATATCGTCCGGCGAAGTGTGAGTGTTGTATTACACCTCTGCCAGCCCCTTGGGGGGAAAGGCGTGACGATATATGTCTAACCCCAAAGTAAGCAAAGCTTGTACTAAGGCTGCCAGAGACTGATATACATACATATCCATTTAAATTTAAATACATACATAGATATTAACACCCAGCTATAGAACAAACACAAATTTTCATCACATGTATATTTTATTCTAGGTGGGAATCGAACCCACGCCCCCAAGCTCAGAAGGCAGGTTTACTACCGACTGAGCCACTGAAGTAGTCTATATGGTAAAAATAATTCTTATTACAAGCCTTAAGACAAACATATTGTTCAGAGGCCTATGCAAACGCTAAAGTCTCTGGTGCCTAGTAAGATTAGCAATTCAACTTTTTAAAAACCAATCTTGTGTATCAGATCAGAATCGACTTGAAGAAGCTTGTTACTGAAATCAGAGCCATATTACCGAACGGTTTGAATTATCAACCTTCAAACGAAAATCAACAGTAAAGAGTAGATTTATAGAGTAAATATTCAAAAATTAGGTAAATATTTCATTTAGAATCTTCGTTCTCTATAAGCAAGCAATGTTTGATTATATCAGTACAAATTCCGGAACCCTTAAAATTAATTTCCGTATCATATTTACCAAACAATTACTTCAGAAACGGTTTCACTTTTCAGCAGGCACGTTTTCGAGCAGAATTGTTTTATGATCTCAAGAACCGCACAATTAAAGGCATCAAGACAGTTTCATTGTTCTCTGAGATGTATTAACATCGGCCTTTGCGATTGTTGAGCGTTTGGAGCATTCCACTGTTTACAAAGTTCTAATTATGAACATTTTAACGTTCACAGCTGGGAGAGGAAGAGCGTTTTGGCGAAATATACTGGTCGTTTTAAAAGGCCATTAGGGAAGATTTAAAGAGTATCTCGACTGCTTAGAGTCGCTTAACAATGAGCTACCATAATGGCAAACAAAGCAAACGTGCCAGCACAAAGGGTAGGAAACGTAAACTGAAAACTGCAGACTCGGGGGTATTCAGTTACCTGCACATTTGGCATGGGAATACAGAATCGTATTTTCATGCTTTGGGATAGTAACGGAGCAGGATATAATGATACAAACTACCGAGCGTCTCTTTAACATTGCAGTGACCTATATACTCGTACCTATATCTCTGCCTCGGTGGCTCAGTTGGTAGTGAACCTGCCTTCTGAGCTTGGGGGCGTGGATTCGATTCTCACCCAGGGGAAACATTTATGTGATGAACATTTGTGATTGTTCTATGTCTGGGTGTTAATATGTATTTAAGTATGTATTTAAAAATTTCTAAGTATGTATATCTTCCCTGGCAGCCATAATACAAGCTTTGCTTAGTTTGGGGTCAGGCGACCGTGTGTGGAAGTGTCCTGAATTTATTTATTTATTTATATCTCCCTACATTCCGGGGTGAACGAAAGGCAAAGCTTTATTGAAGTTGTTTGTGTTATGGAAAGTATTTATTTTATTCCAGGTCCTAATATATAGCTTCAAACAAACGTAATTATAAATTTTAAATGTGGATAAATATACTTCTGATAGGTTTCAACATTCGGTCATGCACAACACTCGTCCTAATTTTCAGCTATATGAGAATCATTTTAAGTGACCCTATTTTTTAGGCTTAACCTTGACCCTATCTAAGCTTAACCGGGCTACAATTTAATCCAAGACAACAAAATTTCTTCTAAACCCCTTTCTCTAGGCCAAACCCAATCAAACGAAAACACAACTAATTAACTACATGTATACCTATACTAATTACAGTATTTTAAGAGGTTAAATGTATTATGTATTATCACAAAAGTAAAGCAAAAACTACGCTGATTGATAGCAAGTGCCCTGATGCGAGTATCCATCAGGAGTCGAAGAAAGCTCCAATCGACTGGGGAAGTAAAAACGTGATTAATTAACTGACGGTCAAGTTCAATTTAGTAGTTTACGAACTTCAGCAAGAACCGCTATAATTGAGGGTAGGTACATGGATACTTACAGTTAAGGACAGTAACTTTGCTAGCACACAAATTGCGCATCAACGAAAATTTTATTGTTTTGAAAATTTGTAGAATATAATTTACTTCCATTTTTTTTAAACAGTTGCCAAAATTGGCACGTCAGTCAAAAAAGAAAATAATAACAATAATATTCGGGACACTTCAACACACGGTCGTCTGACCCCAAACTAAGCAAAGCTTGTACTATGGCGGCCAGACTGATATAATACGTATATACTTTTAAATACATACTTATATAGATATTAACACCCAGACATAGAACAAACACAAATGTTCATTACATAGCTTTGCTTAGTTTGGGGTCAGGCGACCGTGTGTAGAAGTGTCCCGAATTTATTTATTTATTTATATATGTTTGCCCTAGGTGGAAAACGAACTCACGCCCTCTAGCTCAGAAGGCAGGTTCATTACCGACAGTCACCGAGGCAGTCGATAAAATAATAAATAAGATCAAATTAAACACAAATACATTATCGACAGTTACCACTACTAGCGACCTTGTCGAAGTCATCAATACTAGACAGGGAGGTAGATGCACTTCTTCGTAAAATGAACGGTGTCTTAGGGCGCCCAGAATTTGTAATGTTAGTAAAAAAAGACTAGTAGTCTTGAGTACGTTCCGAAGTCAATATCTTTTAAAAGAACTAAGTGGATCACCCACTAATGTTAAACTCATCAACGATTTGAGTAGAGCTACTGTCATTACTTTATACGTTGAGGTATTGATGTCTTCCCATTTTTTGTGCGGGAGTATTAGACTAATGATGGTATTACAGTAAGTGCCTTTTGGTGTATCTATTTTTTACTTCATAATAGCTTCCCTCATAGCTTAGGGTTGTATGGTGAAGCCAACAAAGAATATTTTGCGAAACATAAAAAGTAATAATAGCGAGTAATATACTTACTTTTATTTATTAGACACGTTCTATATCAACAATAATATAGGGTAAAACAGAAATGCTTTGCTATGCTTAAAGGAAGTTATAGTAGATATTGTTGTTTTTAACAACTCTTACTATGAACCAATACTGAAATTGTGAAAAAGAAATTGTGCGCTCACTATTTTCTCGAGTACGAATGCCTTTTTACAAGCTTTCTATCAACTTCACTTTTGTAAGTATGTACCTAGGTAAGTTAAGTATAAATCTTGCAAGCAAGATCTGAACCTCTGCCCAGTGTCAGATTTAGCATACCTAATTTGGCATACCTACGTACATAACTTCGATTACAATCCTATAAGGTACCACAGAACGGCAACCCAATTTTATTATTAATCAATTGTTTTAAAATTGTGAATTATTGCCTCAAATTAACACTTTTTGTATGCCAGAAATGTCAAAATTTAACAATTCATTAGCAATTTCAAAACGATTGCTTAGTAGAATCAAGATCTGATCTGATTTTCCGGTCGAAAGGTGGTCGAGGAACTTGCAAATGCTTGTTAAAAAAACTGTTTTTAAATAAAATCACATTCAATGGAACATTTGTTTTTTCGCCATTGCGGGGTACGCTCCATAAGAAAATGTTTACTAGGGACGAGTTCCTACAATAACCCTCTTTTGGTTTAGCATAACAATTCTGTCTAACCTTGTATTATTATAATATTCGTTCTGTTTATATAATATATGTTTTTGGTAAAATGGTCGGATTTAAACAAAAAATAGGATTCGAGATCGAGATTAGAGTTAGATGAAGATTTGTTGTACATTTGTTGATTTTCAACAAATTATTATGTTATAAGGTTTTACTAAATTCTATAGAAACTCCGTTCTTAGTTCTCAGTACATAGTTTTCAATCACATCAATGAATAGGATAGCTAATCCTGGCGAATTGGATTCCTCTATACTAGAAAGAGCAAACAATTTGGAGCTATCTCGAGAGTGCTGTGCGATTCATGTGTGTTTAAAGCCTCAGCTCCGAAAAAGTAAATAGTGAGATAGATCTAAGAAATCAATTGGCTCGAGTTTTGATTGGTTTTCAGTAATCAATTCAATGAAATCTACTCTGTTAAATTAACTCAAGACCCCCAAGTACGTACTTTTAGCAAAAAACTGCTTTAACCAAAGATTTTCAACTGCCAAATTCATCTAGAAGCAGACATCATCATTTTCTTTGCAAGCAGTAATGATACCAAATTATTATTTGTAGTCTGTTCACCCAATAACGAGATTTAGTCTAAGTTTACATGGGATTTGTTTCTTTGATAAGGAAATTTTGTTTTGTTTTTATGTTATGTAGCTAGTTACCAAGTATTATACTCGTGATGTAAATGCAAATAAAAAATGTTCTAGCTCGAACAAACAACCGCGAGCGAAGTAATGTGATTAAAAAAATTGTATGTAGGTACTAGTTAAGACGATAGAAAGCCTGTCTTCATCGGTATAGAGAAAAGTCTATAGTCTGAAAAAGAGGTATTCACCATTGAATTAGGTAATCACTTAACTATATTATTTCTGTTAAAGGTAACGAAGCTACAATTCGTTTATAAAACATTTTTTTTTTTCAATAAAAAACATTTTTTTCGTCATAACTTGTTTACGTATTATCTATTCCAAAAAAAATCTTGAACTCTTTATTAAGCTAATATAGAATGAAATGGACAGAAGTAGGACAGAACAGAATATTTATTATAAACCACAACATACTATTCACACATTCAAGTTGAATGAAAAATAACTGTTGTGTAACAAATTCATTAAGTATGCAATTGAGTAGCCTCATTTTATTCCAGCAACAAATAGATACGTCCCCTTTATGCTGCCACCATAAGGGAATATCTACAGTAATGAGGCAGCAACTAAGCGCAGCTAAGCCGCTTCAAGCGCCACTGAACACAGGCATAGGGAGTAATGAATGAATCGGGAATTCCGCTGCCATCGCTTTTGCGATTGATTTCAACGTTCAATGCAATCGCGTTCAAATTAGCCAAATGAATTGGTAGATGCAGCATTGTATGCTTTATGCATGTGCTTACCTTTTGCAACTCATCGTCCAAATACCAATTGATTTCAGCGGGCGGGAGCGAGTAGTCAGACGAACAGTTGAGAAACGTCGACTCTCCTGGCTTCAGCACTTTCTCCGCTTTAGTGATCACAGGATCCACGTCCGGCATTGCTATAAAGGAAACTGATTTGAATACACCAGAGACATCAAGAGCATATTTCGTAATAGCACCTAGTTATTATTAAGTTATCAACACTGAAACCGTGCCATGTTCCATGCCAAAGATAAACCTCCAAAGGGAATCGAGTCGCACGAAGTCCTTTGCAATCGCAGTCAGGAAATGGTAAACTTAATTAAAAGCTTTAAATTCGAGTTGGCAAGTTACGATAGCTATTGTTGGGCTGAGGCCACACTGTCGCCGGCGGCACAGTCGCCGGACTTCGCTGCGATAATTGGGCCTATAAAACTTGTGGCTGAAGCCACGGCCGTGCTAAAAGTGCTCGGCTGCCGTTATTGGAAGCTTGCTAACTAGAGCAGCGGTATCGATGTGCTTCCGCCCTTAAAATAGGATCAGATTTTTATAGCCGACGTAAAAAGGCAGAGATAAAACGGCGAATGGGCAATTTTATTATTGCCAGTAATCGGGATTTTGACACTTCATGACTCAATCGCAATTTTGAGAGAAAAACATTGGGATGATTCTAGGTGTTCCTAAAGTTTTCATAAATTCCAATATATTTCCTAAGACGAGTCTGAGCAGTAGTGCTCTTGTAGCGCCTCACTCAACTGCCGTCTTTGTACTTTTTCACTCTAAAAAACTTCAAGGCTAGAGTGAATAAGTACCTTATAGGTCGTCGTGCTCCATCTTAGACCACAACGTCGCTTAACATCAGGCGAGTTGGTGGTCAAACGCCGACCTATTTATTCTACATAAAAAAAAAATAAAAAAAAATCTAACGGACTTTGTCTGTGACAAAAAAGGTTATTTAGGTTAAGAAGAAGACAACGAAAAATATACGTTCAGAAAATGTATCATTGTTCAAAGCTCACCAACAACAGTCATATGCTTTGTCTTCCTCGCAATTTGGAACTTTGGCCCTTCAGTAGAGACCTCGCAAGTGTAGGCCGCCCTCGTCGCTAGAGGCGTGGGCATGACCCGCACCATGCAGTAGTCGGCTTGACAATCCCCGCCTTGCACCATAATGTCTGTGATGTTGAACAGACGTATTGAAGGCTGTTGAGGAAAAATACAGTTGTAACTCAATTGAAACCTTTAAAGTCCTTAATGGGTTCTATAATCTGCCAGATCTGCATGATTGCTTTGTAAAAAAGTCCTATACAAACACAATGATTGTCAGAGGCCATAGCTTGAAGATCAAGCGTGTATCAGCCAACACAAATACTGCTCGCCACATTCTCAGCAACAGAGTTGCAACGCATTTAAGAACCGGCTTGATGGCTGGTTGCACCAAAAGCAAATGTCTCTGACAGACATTTGAATGTGGATAAAACAATATTTGTGCGAACTTTTAGTGAATTTGGACAATTTTAATTCAACACAGTGTGATGTAGGCACATCAGCCCTAAGCTGCTCGCCTACAATTAAATAAATAAATAAATAATATTTGTAGTGGCTGTTTTGTAAACTTTCCTAAGCAGGCCATATTTTGCGATAGTATTCTGAGTGTGGCCCAGCCATTTTTGTTCATACATTTCTAGCATGTTTTATGATGGCCGGGCTATATATATAAATAAATAATAAATGAATTCCGGACACTTCCACACATGGTCGCCTGACCCCAAACTAAGCAAAGCTTGTACTGTGGCTGCCAGAGACTGATATACATTTATACATACTTAGATATTTTTAAATACATACTTAAATAGATATTTACACCCAGACATAGAACAAACACAAATGTTCATCACATAAATGTTTACCCTAGGTGGGATTCGAACCCACGCCCCCAAGCTCAGAAGGCAGGTTCACTATCAACTGATCCACCGAGGCAGTCAAATGGGCAAATGGGTCAATGGGCATATTTATCTATATAAATATGCCCATTGACCCATTGGCCCATATTGGCCTGTATATGGGCATATTTATACAGTATTGGCCTGGCAATACTGGCAATATTGCCGGGCCAGTATTGCAGTAAAAATATGGCTCGTCTAGGAGCACCCTAAGAAAAGTTTAAAAAACAGTTACTTGATGTCATTAGGACCAAACTTTAGTAATGCTTTAGGTTGTCGAAGCGCTTACAATATGTCTTGTTGATTGTTCTTCTAAGATCAACAATTAGACCATTCGTGATCGGTTTGTCGATAACTATACTAAGGTGGTTAGCAATTATGTGGAGGTTACGGTGATCTCTGGGGGTCACGTAGTCGAGTTACAAATGCTAAGTCACACTCATTTGACTGCCTCGGTGGCTCAGTTGGTAGTGAACCTGCCTTCTGAGCGTGGGGGCGTGGGTGCGATTCCCACTTAGGGCAAACATTCATGTGATGAACGTTAGTGTATGTTCGATGTCTGAGTGTTAATATCTATTTAAGTATGTATTTAAAAATATCTGAGTATGTATATCAGTCTCTGGCAGCCATAGTACAAGCTTTGCTTAGTTTAGGGTCAGGCGACCGTGTTTGAAAGTGTCCCGAATTTATTTATTTATTGTTTGTTTTACACCCGTTTGTAACCGATGACACTAGGGTTAGGTACTTGTTGTAACGGTCGGCTCTTATATATTTTTTTAGTTTGCTATATGGCAAGTGAAAACGCAAAGTGTTCGTTACTTATAATAAAACAGAACCTTACCTTCAAAGAAGGATTATATCGAAAGATCTCGTTCATGTCTCTGTACCACTTTACAGAATGGAGCTTCTGGTCGTCCATTTGGAAGTGGCAGCTGAGCTCCGCGGCGCGGCGCGGGTCCGCGTACAGCGGCACCTTGAGTTGTGTGATGTCGTGAGCTGATGTTATTGCTGAAACAAAAATAGACTTTAACTACGTGTAGACAAAGTAGACTTTTCAGTGAGATCTAGGGAGTGAAAGTAGGTTACACATACATAAAAATGAAAATCTTTAGATAATAACGTGTGCCAACTAGATTGCGTTTTTCAAACAGAATGAACCTTCTTTCATAACAGTTTGAAGCATCGTTGTACGAGTATTTTTTCGAGTTTATAGAGTTACTAACTATTGCCCGCAACTTCGTACGCGTTTACTCAGAAAATAGTGCCCATATCGTAATATACTGTAACTGTTTATCAAATTATGAATAATAATACGTTACCAAAGAGATCAGAGTCCAACATTTAAAAAAAAGTAGGTACTAGCGGAGTTAAAACTCCGCACAAAACCAGTCAGTTCTTTTTTAAAATCAGTCAGTTAAATAACAGTAAAAAGTCAGTAAATTATCAACTGATAACTAAATCTTAAATTAAAATTTTATGTGTCAGTTGTTATTTTAGTACCAACTACGTACTATTCTGTGATGTTGTCTGACGCATTTGGTAAGCGACGCGTTATTTTTTATTAATTTACAGAATTTTATGACAAAAAGAAATGTTTATTCTAAAAAAAGAATCCAAAAACCTCCCTTGTGACATACTGCAACTATTTATCAAATTTCATCAAGATACGTTCAGCCGTATAGCTAGAAAAGCCTACAAACAGACAGACAGACAGACAGACAGACAGAGTTGCTTTCGATTTCATAATTAGCAAAGATATCTTTTAAAAGAAAAAAAAAACAAATGCTGTTATTTTTTATTTGTGAAAAAGTAATGAAAACAAACATTGCATTGGTTTGAATAGAAATATGTTTCCCTATTTGCTTTTGAATCCGTACTTGTCAACAAAACTGAAATCTTAACAACCTTGGCGAAACAAATTCGTGTTGTATTTTCAATAACGTCTTTGGAAATTGAGTGAAAAGTTGTTTCGACAAAGTTCTACGATAAAAATTTCGCTGGCTATACCTACCTGAAATCCAACCTATGCATGAAAGTTTTCCTACATCATTCCGCTATTGTTTGTATAGGCTTATGTGATCCAGGACTTTAGTTGTTTTGGTCCTTTGTTGTCATAGCTACGTTTTTACCCGGAGAGTCAGACCGGATGGCAAACAAATAGATCAAGATTGGCTTAAGGATTACGCTTGTTATTTTAGAGTAATATTTTGTCGTACTAAGAAAAAATGCTTTGTTTCTGACAATGAAATAAGTTAGTAATTTATTTTTTTCCGGAGATTTATTCCCGTTAAGTAGAATAAGAAAGTTGTTTTTCATGGTAAGTATAGGTAAGTAAATCGGTAGCAATTTTTGGTAATTTCAAGATTCCATATTTGTCACAAAAGTTGTTATAAATACGGAAGTTTGGATGGATGTATGTTTGTTTTTCACGCCAGAACGGCTGAACGGATCTTGATGAAGTTACGCACAGTGATAGATTATAATCTGGAATAGTATATAGGGTACTTTTAAACTGCGGATGTAACCCCGGGGCGCTGCTAGTTATGTGTAAAAAGCCATGCTATAATAATATAATCTGCCAGGTTTAGCATTCCGGTCACGTGGGCAACACGCAGTGACGTCAATCGATGCTAAAGCAAGACCGAAATAAGTCATTTACAAATAGTTCGAAAGAGACGGATGACGATAACGAGTGATGTCATTACGTGTTTGCTCCTGGAATGCTAGACTTTGTTTTTTTAGATCATCTATAAAGCTAATTATGTTACTGATTGTGGTCGGGAATGTGACAGTGTTCGCATGACGCATGCTATCCTGCTCGCCCCAATCTACTTGCATCATGTACACCCGCTTCCACTCGATCATTATCACAACCACATACACGAACAGCCATTTATAATAATAACGGTGCAAGTGCCACCTATGAAAAGGTACACAGACAATTATAATAATAACGCAAGTACCACCTATTTAATGATACCTACGTGCTTCATTTCATCGAAATAATTTTGGTGACAAAAAGATTATACATAAATAATATCTACATACAGAGACATCTACAGACAGAAATCATGATAGGCATCCTAACTATTAATATAAGTAAATATGAAAGTGAGTTTGTTTGTTTTTTTTTTGTTTGTTTGTAACGCTTTCACGTCCCAACTACTCAACCGATTGTCTTTATTTTGCCAACATGTTGTCTAGAGTATAAAAAAAGACAAGGTTACTTTTTATCCCGGAAAAATCAACGGTTCCTTTGGGACCGCGGGTGAAACCGAACTGCCCAACTAGTTATAAGTACGAAAGTGAGTTTGTTCCTTTGTTTGTTACGCTTGCACATCTTAACTATTAAACAGATAATCATAAAATTTACATACATGTTGCCAGGAGTCCAAAAAAAGACATAGGCTACCTTTCCCCCTGAAAAAAAAAAACGGTTCCTGTGGGGTCGCTAGTGAAACCTTGAGGTTTAACTAGCACAGTTATATATAGATTGTATGTATATAGATTATGTTTAATTTGGTTTCTACCCCTTTTCTTGTTTTGTGCTGCCTACGTACGTAGGAAGCAAGCTTACTTAATTTTGGCATAGTGTTTGCTTTCCACCGCGATACGAGTATCTTAGTAAATACTTAACAAAACACACGCTTCGAAAGGCAAATAAGAAATAATAATTAATTAAAAACCTCATCAGCGCCAATTAATATGAAAATTTGTTGAAAGTAAACATGTTAAACGCAGGAAGTAAACATTTACGTCCCGGGGGCCCGGGCTCGGTAAACATGCAGTTTATTTGTGTAACCACAGTACCTATAGTCAAAATTCAACCGTTTTCACAGTCACTCACAATGTTTGCTGACAGAGGACGGAGTTTAGAAACTTTGATGTTGTTTGAGAAATTATGTTTGAAGCCACCCTGTAGCTGTTGCCAGAATACGGTAGGTCAACTCGTGATGAGCAAATAGGTTGTTGACCTAATTAGCTAGACAACGGTTGTGTGCTAATTTGTCAGTTCCAACTATGAGCATTTTGCTAGTCTAATTTAGATTCTGACAAATGCTGTCTACACTACTACTACTTTATCTGACATGATTGAGCGGAACTAAAGTTAAAGACACAAGAGTTTTTTTAAAGAAAATTCTAGACTTAATTATTATAAATACGAGTAAGTAGACTAGCGAACCGCCTAGAGTTGTAATCTGCCACCGCACGGTTTAAACTGCCCACGAAGATACGCTTGTGTTAAGCCGCCAACATGCCTGATGATAAGCAGTGATGCAGCTACCGTACGATAGAACACACTTGCCTAGAAGAAACCAATTCACTCGAGATTTGAATACACCTAGATTACAAGTGTCAGGAAACACAAACTCTGGCAGAGTATTCCACATAGCACACTCTATAGTCCGTATGAGATATGAGGAACCAAAGCGTTTCGTGCGTGTTGTACGAGTAGGTATGTCAACCATAAAACGATGCCGCTTTTTTATGCCCTTGGTTGTTTAATAGAAGAAAGGGCTAGGGAGAATAAGGTCATGCAAACCAGATGCACACTACCCGAAATGTATCCAATAAAAAACCGATAGACTAGCAACCTTGCGCCGATGATCCAAACTTTGAAGTTTGGTCTCCCTTCTCTTCCTACTTGCTTAAATGAAAGTACGCATTACCTAAACCTAAGATTAGAAGTATTAGGCGACTCCTACGTCGTGGATGACGTCGACTATAACTATCTACCATGCTTAAGAAATTATCTGAGTGATGGTCAAAATAGTTTTAATATTCATATCGTCACGCCTTTCCCCCGAGGGGGCTTGCAGAGGTGTAATACAACACGCACACTTCGCCGGACGATATTCAGTCCCAAGTGTGACAGGGGGCGAGCCTGTCGCCATACACCGGGCTCCAGTCATGTAGCAGATGACACACAGTACGCACATAATTATGTATGTTCACACAATGAACAAATTGGTGCGTGCCATCGGCTGGGTTCGAACCCGCTCCCTCTGGCTTGAGAGGCAGGCCTTCTCTTAACTAAGCTGCCATCGCTAAATTATCGGTATCAAAATTCGTTGCGTAGATTAGAATATCTAAGCGCATATAGGGATCGACAGCGAAAAGCGATTGTGTTTTATACTATGAAGAGAACATGGCAACAGCTTCTGAGTTGTAGATGTGGTTATAGTGAAACAGTGATTTTGAAAGCATTCACGAATTGCATAATCTTTTTACAAACACAAAGTTTCAAATTTTCATTAAAACAGACTTTTAATAATTCACTGTGCACAAAATTTGCAAAGAATATAATAATAATAGATAAATAATATTCGGGACACTTGCACACATGGTCGTCTGGCCCCAAACTAAGCAAAGCTTGTACTATGGCGGCCAGAGACTGATAGACATACCTATATGTATATTTTTAAATACATACTTAGATATACAGATAACTAGCTATTGCCCGCAACTTCGTTCGCGTTTATTCAGAAAATAGTATCCGTAAACCCTCCTCGTGATATACTGTAACTACATATTTATCAAATTACATATGAATAAAAATCCGTTCCCAAAAAACAAGTCCAACATTTAAAAAATGAAATACTGGCTGGTTTTGAGCGGAGTTTAAATTTGAGTTGTCGATTCTTATTTTAGTACCAACTACGTACTATTCTGTGATGTTGTCTGACGTATTTGGTAAGCGGCGCGTTATTTTTTATTAGTTTACCGAATTTCATGACAAAAAGATTTATTTATTAAAAAAAAAATAAAAAAACCTTCCTTTTGAAATATTGCTACTATTCATAAAATTTTATCAAGATACGTTCAGCCGTTTAGCAGTGAAAAGCCTACAAACATTATAATTACGATTTTATAATTAGTAAGGATTACCACCCCGACATAGAACAAACACAAATGTTCATCACATGAATGTTTGCCCTAGGTGGGATTCGAACCTGCGCCCCCTAGCTAAGAAGCCAGGTTCACTACCGACTGAGCCACCGAGGCAGTCAAACCTATGAACCTATATGAACCTATACGCCTGTGTGCTAAGCATATAAACGACATCATTAAAAACTTTTCTGAAACAGCTAGCAATGTAAAAACAGGACTAAAGCGCACTCGACTTTTAAGTACGGCGCCTAAAATGGTCCATAAGGGTACAATAAATTTGGAGTCCTATCGGTAAAATTGGGCACATTTCCAAAGCAAATTCTCTCTCAAACTCTAAATAAAGCGCATCGTTACGCCCGTATTCACAGAGTTCGTAAAATTATCTCAGAACATTAAATATTTGATGTCCTTGACTGTGCCAAAAATTCATTAAGTGCCATGAAATGTTAATGATCATGGCAGAAAACATTAAATAATACAACAGGGTAGGAAAATATGTAAATTTGCCACGGTTCATCTCGTTCCTAACAGTGGCTGCTTTGTGCCATTTTGTTTAATGCTCCTACCTGAGCGAGTACTTGTCAAAATGAGTTTAGGAGATACAACTTTGGGTTTTAAACTTTGAGATAATTGATAATTGAGTTTCGAAAAAAATTACAAGCACCTCAAATTAAGGCCCTATTTTTTTTTATGAAAAGCTTAATCTTCTCACTAACATTATAAATGCAAAAGTTTGGAGGAATATAAGATGTATGTTTGTTACTCAATCACGCTAGAAAAGCTGAATAGATATTGATGAAATTCGACACAGAGATAGACTAGAAGCTGGGGTGCAGCTAGTCAGTTAAAAATATACGTCAGATTCGACACTCTTAAAGTTTGTACTAAAGTTTTACAAAATGTTTGTCACGACGCAGTCAATTTTTTTCAGAAAACTGAAAAATGACTACATCAATATTCAAGTCATAAATAATTTATGAATAACATTCAGCTTCAATCAAAGTCCTATGCAAATACCTCAACATATCTTAATAACATAATCTAATAACTCAAAGTTATCTTCGGCGAGCTAATTAGCTTAACATAATTATTTTACAACCGCACAGACTGCCAAGGCTAGTTTTGCGGTTACAAATAGTAATAATTAAGTTTTAGGTTTTTAATCTAATCTAGGGTCAACTGGGGCAAATGCGTCTGTGGGGCCATTGCCTCTTTTGAGAGTTACTGACAAACACTTCACAAATTATTACAAGTAACATTATTAAAAGAAACACAAAAAAACCCTATATCACTCCCAACACCAAGACGATTTAGGTTAAGGCTGTAAAAGCGTGCCAAAGAAAACTCATGCATGCATACATACAAACATACCCACGTTCATACATACATACACTCGAAAGACATAGCCCTACTTCTTGCGCAGTCGGGTAAAAATAGAATGTAATTCTTATTATCTCCACAGATAAATTTGATTACTACTAAAGCCCAGTTGCAGAAAATACGGAGTTAAATTCTTAAGCGCAGGGTATCATGTTGTGAATGTTGACCATTTGATTCCGAGCTACAATGATTCAGCTTCTGTAAGCAGTCTTGACTGGGCATACAAGATTCAGTTTGCGAATTGCGGATTGCGGATAGCACACATACATACATATCGTCGGGCCTCTCCCCCGAGGGGGCTGGCAGATGTGTACAACATGCACACTTCGCCGGACGATATTCAGTCCCAAATGTGACAGGGGGCGAGCCTGTCGCCATACACCGGGCTCCAGTCTTGTAGCAGATGACATACAATACGCACATATGTTCACACAATGAACAAATTGGTGCGTGCCGTTGGCTGGGTTCGAACCCGTTCTGGCTTGAGAGGCGGGCCTTCTCCAACTAGGCTATCATCGCTTAGATCGGATAGCACACCTTAGCAAAAAAATAGCTATTTAAATTAGTTGAGAACTATTAGCTTGCACATATTGGTACTACTACAATTCATTTCAATAATAACAATAAAATATCGTGTCACGTACAATTTAATTATTATCTAGTGGACAAATTCAACTTTACTTTTGAAAGTAATTTGAAATAATATTCTAGGTACGATGTTTAGAGTCACGCTACGGTTTTACGGCTGCTTTGCTACTTGCACCGTTTTATCGATTAAAATAACTAACTTTATTATTACCCAAGTGCCATCATTTTGTTACCTATATTAGAGATATTTTTGCACACACGAACGAACGTCTGACCCCAAACTTAGCAAAGTTTACTAATACTATAAGTCCCAGAGGTTTATAAACACACATTCATATTTTAAAATAAATACTTAAGATTAACACCCACACAAAGAAAGCATGAAACGTTTTACAAACTTGATAAACGATTTTGATATTCATATCAGTTTTTACTATGTAATTTAAAAGAAAGCTTACTCACGTGCCATAATTTTATGCTTACTTCTGGCACTTATCTATTTGAATAAATGAATTTATAATCGGAAAATCAAATTTCCATTTTGCTTTAATTTTACACCTGCGATTTTACGCTACGAAATCTTGGCTACGTCGTAGCGGCTTCTCTATGATTTCACGTAGCAAGCTACGAAAAATATTTTAAGACACATTCATCTAATTTATGCAATTGAAAAAAATGTGATGGTCAAAACTTGCGCTGTAAGTAATTAATGCATAAATTGGACTTATTATCGGAAACTAAACCGCCTGTCGTAAGATGATGGATTAAGGATAAAGGTTAAAATAATGCCTACTTTATGATAGTACTAAACAAAACTAAAAAATAAAGCCTCCACTACCTTAAAATTAATTTAAGACCAGTTCCAGTTTAAGTTATTAAATTCCAGTATTTTAATAATGAAACACAATTAACCAAGTTTAAGCGTAATGGGTGAGATTAAAATTAATAACTCGGAAGTAACGTTTCTCAATTTACCATCGAGTAAGTCTCTACTTGCAGAGTCTATTAAGTTAATGTTATAAAGGTAGAATAAAACGTTTCGGAGATTATCTTTTTATTGAGAACTCTATTGAGAATAATAAAGCCGCTAAGTCGAGAAAATAAGGTAAGGATTAAGCACACTTTGAAGATATTTTTCAGGAGTCACGAGCTTAATGAAAATAAACCACTCCATTGTCAAAGCACTGAAATATCTTTAAATTCTGCTAAAGTGGTAAATAATTTGTATCAATTATCATAGTTTTTATGAAAAGTCAATACATACTAATATATTATTTTTAAGAAGATAAAAGTTTGTAAGTATGTACTCGTATTATTGTAGAGGTAAGCCCCAGAACTAATGGACCGATTTAAAAAATCCTAACGCAAAGCTTCTGAAATGTAAGCAAAGGCAAGAGCAGTTAGCTAGTCTTAAATAAAGACATAGACAAAGATAATATTATTATCGGGAAAGGGTGTACCGAAAGGGTGTCATTAAATTCTTCATTACTTAAAACTTTTAAATAAACCCCAGCTGTTCTGTATACATTTTGCCGACAGTGTAAGATTTTTGGAACAATTGATTGTTTTTCTTTTGGTTTACCTTTACCTTTTGGTTAACTTTATGGTTGGCTCCATAGAAAAATTGGTTTATAATGATGAGTACAATTACCCCCAATGGACTTAATACCTCCTTTCCCGATCACCTGTATTTTATAATTATATTTTTAATCTATACCATCCCATTCCTAAGCAAAGGCTCCTCCATCTCGTTTCAGGCCGTGCGATCAAAAATATCGATAATATAAATTGAATGGAACAAAATGGAAACTCAAAGTAAAAAGGTAAACAAAATTCTTGGTTGCCTTTAATACGTTACATCTTTACGAGAATTATTCACTAGCATTTCAATAAAATTTATTTCGTGCCACGCCGCTTCCAGTCCATTTACTCTACTTTAGCACTTTGGTTTGTCGGTTGGAAAGAAATGCTTTTAATAAAAGTAATTTTGGTAGAATTTCACTCGATTTGGTTTCGGATAAAAGTTGAATAACAATTATCGTGGTTCCCTTCACTAATAAGTGCGCAGTGATCGAAATAAAACGCTTTGTTGTGTTTTATTAAATGATAAAATCTCCTGAGTAAGTTTAACAGAAACTACACATCAAATTCGACGACCGCCGACTCAGCCTGGCAACAGCTTGATTTCTTTTTTAATTTGGCCGTCGTCATGTCAAAAACCATACCCACCGACATCATGTCCAGTGGCTGTTGGCAACTTCCTTACTCCCCTAGGGCGTATTCAAGTAGGAAGCGGGCTACCCACGCTGATTTAACGGTGCTTATTGGCGCGGGTCGGCGCAGGCAATCTCCATAGCTTGTGCTGAACCAGCGCGAGCCTATTCCGACCTGCGTCGAGAATTCGCTACCTGCGCCGTACAGCGCTAGTGGGTTGTTACTTTATTTTCAAGACAACAGCGCGCGGCTCCTGCTTATACTCGCTTTCTCTGCGTAGTGGTAAACTGCGTTGATCAGCGCCGATAAGCGCGGGCAGATCAGCGCGGGTAGCCTGCTTTCTACTTGTATAACCCTTACTCGGTAGGCATAGCATCCCTTAGCATACTATTTTATAAATTCTACCACGATTACCCTCGGTAAGTTTCACTCGAATTAAGATCAAACAAGCCTAGTACTATGCCAAACCTTATTACCCTTTAGGGTTTAAAAATTTATTTAACCCCATTTTTGTGCTAAAACATTATCAGTTAAACTATAATACACCGAGGCCAACAAGTTAATTTGAGACCTCCACCGTTAGACAATCTAGCACAGCTATGCATATTTAATAAGATGCTTATATCCGCCCAAATTAACTGGCCCACATAAACATAGTCTACGTTATTTAGCTAAGGCTGACGGCATCGTGTCAAATTCCCTGGAAAAGGCGGGGGCTAATGTTTCGGTTGGGACATGCTGTAAATGGACGACAGTACTTGGTAAATGCCATTATTATCAAGAATTAAATGTTTGTAGAAACTGATAATTAAATTTCAGTCTTTTTTGATACAATATCGGTTTTTTAGTCGAATCTGATAGATACTTAGAACTAGCGTGCGGTTTTGAGTCTTTAGTGTCGCCCTAGAGTGATGTCGAGTGTGCCGTGTCAAGTCGTGTCATGTTCTTCAGTGTGTCGCACTAGCGTACAGTTAAGACGCGGTCATAGCCACAGATCTAGGATGTAAAAGATCGACAGTGACAATTCGATAGTGATACAAAAAAACATTTGCGCATGCGTGAGTAAATTAGTGTTGTGAAAAGTACTTATTAATTTATCGATTGACCAAAAATGGTCCTCCGGGTGCTTGTCGATAAATATAATCTTTCGCATACCAATTGAGTTGTTTTTTGTTCCAAGTATAACACCGCTGCTGAGCTAAAATGAATATTAATCACTAAACGGGTGTTAAGCTAGGCGGAAGAGTTAGATATCAGTGTCACCATGTATCTAAATTAACATAAGAAAAGTAAATAATAAGATCAACATAATACTATCCTAGTAATTCGCTTCGAATTGTGACCCTTGACCAAATTTACTCGTATTTGGATTAGGATAAGTAATAATACTTATCTCATTGGTTTTGTACATTTATTTATAATTTACATATATATTATTTAATTAAATTAAATATAATTAAATTAGACTTGGATGTCTTACCCAAAATGTGTAAATTGAATTAAAAATGATGATCAGAAATTGAAGGTACATACTTATATATAATACAAAAATGTTTTACGCCTCATCATTCAGTACAAACTCATAAGAATATCAATTTACTTTTGATGGCATTGATTCAAAAATGTATGCTTTGTTTATGTATTGCACCCATCGCCTACCTAATGAACTTTGATAAAAACTATCGATAATAATGACGTCATCTTTTTATCCATCTCTAGTGAAAATCGAGCGTAAACTAACTAATATTTTAATGCTGAATTTTATCACCAATTCTGCTTTCATCTAGGAAATATAGATGTTACGAAGAAACGACAACAACATACCGCTGGTAAATCGGTTTTTGGAACCAATTTATGTTATGTTTTAGACAAAATTTAGACAAAAACATCACAATGGAATTTTCATATTTACCCATGAAACGACAAATTTTGTGGGTTACATCTTGGATTCACATCACAATTGCTTTACTCACAAGATGACATAACTGCATTTAGTTACAATTGCTCTTTTTTCATTCAATTTATAATGATACTAGTAAAAAATAATAATCATAGGAATTTTCGCGTGCTCAAAGGTGGCGCGCTGTCATTAATGACAAAAGAAAAATTGACTAAGATTTTATTTGTAGGCGACCTCTTTCTCTCTTGTGGAGTTTACATTTCGATGGAGACTTCTCTGTCCCACGCTTCGTTGGTCTTTTGCGAAGCAAAAAAAATCTTAGGTCTGTGGTCATAGCACGATTTTTCACCCACACACACGTTCACTTTAGCCGCTTCATTTAGAGTTGAAAATCGTATGTCATATTTGATGGTAAATGAGATCGGCGCCTAGAATCACATTTTTTGCCGTTTTTATTGATATTACTCGTAACAAGAACACAAACAAAGATAAGTTGCTCGGTTAAATTTTAGAGAACTAATCTGGCTAATCTAATAATCGAAATAAAATATGATGAAATCGCCGAAAATTTACAAAACCACGCTCATAAGATTTTTTAAATGATACTTTTTTTGATCTTTTTTTTGTTTTCAAAATGAGAATGATTTTCAAAATTGTTCTTCGGTTAAACTTCAGTTGGTTGTTTCTTCTACCAGCTGTATTTTTTGCACCTGATCATCATGGTTATTCATATAAAATCAATAAATCAAATATATCACAATTATAACACTAGAAATAAGGATAGGATAGCTGTACAGAGATTTAGACTGACTAAGTCAAGAAAGTCATTTTTAGGCAACTGCGTTAGTTTTTACAATAAAATCCCGAAAAATATAACAGGGCTCACCGAGGGAAAATTCAAATCACATGTAAAAACTACATTAATGAAAAGAGGACATTATAAGGTTAAGAATTATTTAGAAGATAAAGATGTCTGGAGCCTTCCACTTCCGCCAAGTAGCCACTAATATTTTATAGATATTACCTAGTTGTAAGCCAAAATTTGTGAGACTAATTTATTTATTATTTGAAAAAATAATGCCCCTCAGTTTCTTGCCTGTTCTTCTGAGTAGAGGCTTTTTATCCGAACAAGGCGGTCGAGTCTATTTAAATAACTTTGACGTTCATAAGTGTATCTTTGATACCTAAATTGAATAAAAACATTTTGACTTTGACTTTGACTTAAAACTAGGCGAGAAAAAAACTTGTTTGTCATTTAATGTAATACCAGGCCCCTAAACTCGTATTTCAGTTGAGATAATTATGTCGCACTCACATTATTCATACTTTTATTTGTCGCGCTTACGAACTCTACTGTGTATTGGTACAGGAATTTAAAAAAAAATGTGTTTGCCTCCGCTATTAATTTTCATGTTGAAATTCATAATTTATAAAACAAGAAACAATAAATAATAATAATAATAATAAATTTATTTGACACGAAAAAAAAAAAAAAAATTTGTACAGTGTTTGATAGCCCCTAGCTACCACGGTAGGATACCCTGTGTTGTGGTAGCTAGTACTCTTTCGGTTGTTTGCACTATATTTGTAATTTTACATAATTTGGACACTATACTAGACTTAATATAATTAACACATGAATTTATTAAATTATTACAATCGTATTATGAAATTTTATAACGTTAGGAGTTAGATGGGTAAGAAAGTGTAATGTGTTAGAACCAATGTGATTATGTATGTATATGTGTATGTATGTATGTGTAATGGTATATATGTATGTATATGTATGTTAGTTCGCTGTTTTTAATAATTCCTCAGTTTCCTTATAACTCAAGGTACTCAAATAGTGTTTCACTTTCTTTTTACAGTTAAATTTGGTGTCGTGGAGTATGTTCAGCTTGCCATTTAGCTTGTTATAAAAGTAACTTCCTCTGACACTGAAGCTTCTTTTGCCTATCAAAGTCTTTATTCTTGGCACTGGCCAGAGAGGTTTCCTTCGTTTACCGAGATTTTCTGAACCAGCCTGAGTCTGGAGTGCTGACCGTTGAAATCGGAGTGTTGTGGACATGATGTATGTTTGTCTAACTGTCAATTGTTTGGTTTCTGCGTAAAGTGTTTCAGTTGGATACCTAAAAGTCTTGTTATATGCAACTTTCAAGACAGCACGCTGCGCACGCTCCAGCTTTAAAAGGTTACATGTCCCAGCAGAGCCCCAGGTTACCGCGCAATAATTTAACAGTGATTGGCAGAGAGAAGTATACACAAGGGTTGTCACTTTATTGTCAGCAATAGCCCTTAGTCTTTTAAAGATAAAGAGTAGCTTCCTGAGGCGACTACTGAGAACTTGTATTTGTTTAGTCCACGAGAGTAGTTCGTCGATGTGTATGCCAAGGTATTTAAGTTCATTTTCTTGACTTAATTTTGGGCAAATGCATTGTCTTTCATTCATGCCGTTGCATGAATGTAGCTTTATATGGAGTTGTGTATTAGGGCCACTGCGGCTCGATACTCTGAAGGCAATGATTTTGGTTTTGCTTGCATTAAGAGTAAGAAGGTTGTGTTGTAACCAATGCATTATCTGTCGCAGGCCTTTATTTGTTTTCATGCTAACATCATTCCAGTCATCACCATCAAAAACTACAGCAGTGTCATCGGCGGTGATAAAAGCATCTTTCCTGTTTGACCTTTACAGGACAAACAGCGCTCTTGACTTTAATACATTAGCAACCTCTTTAAATTAACCATCCACTGGTTACTCTAAGTAGGTACTTTGTTTAACTCACAATTAAACTTATTAAATTGCTTGATTCTGATAAACACGTAAAACGTGCTATGCCAAAATCTATATCTATAACAACAAACAAAAGGAAATGTATATACTATAATATAGCGTACTTATTATGGTCTAACATGTCCCATTTACGCAAACAGCGAGTAGTTTATTTGAAGCTCGAACACTGGCCAACGCGGTGCTAATGTTGCGTGCTACATCGCCCCGGCAAAATCCTCCGGGATTCAGCTGATAAACTAATTTCGCGACAGCTATCCACGTACCTAGATAATTCAATACAATTTGGTTCAGTATTAACCTAATTAGGTTCATGTTAATGTATTCCCATTAGATATGTCTCGCAATTTATCGCTTTAATTTTGCAAAGATAGTGATGGTTTTTAATTATGAATACAAACATTATAATTTACAAGGTAGGTGTCATTGTAGATAAACATAGAAAGCCGAAACACAACTATAATTATAGGATAGATTTCGACATACCCTTCGATCAAATATAAGAGAGAAACGGCACGAAAACCTGAAAATGGACCGCATAAATTAGGTGCTGCACACAATTCACTAAACAAACGCAACCAGTCGAAACTGATAATTATTGTTATCTCGTTCTCGCTTTAGCCTCTTGTACGTCTCTCTATTTTTGTTATTGATACACGTAACATAATACTGTCTACGGAGCTGTGTAGTGTCCGTTTGCTTGTAGTTATATATACTTAGTTATTATATATATATATATATTGGGTCCGCGCACTGGGTACTAAAAATATACTCGTGCAGCTTCTTCCTTATATTATTTTGATGGACATACTAAAAAAAACTAAAATTATTAAAAAAAAAGTAACGCAAAAGTATGTACTTATCAAAATATTTTAGACTAAAGATATTCAAAGCACACACCTTTATTAAAATCGAATGTGAATCATATTTTTCTTACGCCATATATTTTGCCAATCCCTGGCTCTATTTCCAAGGTTTTTACTGTAACGGGTGCGTTGCTAGGTGACAAATTTTATGGCTGTTTCAAATGATATCGACAGCAGAAAGATAGAAGCTTTGTCGCTGCTACTGGCTACTAGCCAGCTCTACCCAAATGTTAAAATGGATTCGAGGACTAACCGCACATTTTGAACCTTAATCTTTCCATGTAAAGTCGAGTTAATCTGGACATTTTGCGCCGTAGGATACTGTAGATTACTTCCATACATTCCTTTGTTTCTTGGGCGTATTTACGTCAGCCTCAAGGACGTTAGGGAACAATTTCTTGCGTGATAGTCGCAATCTGATAGTATCATTAATTCATCCGACAGCCGTTGGTTAGATGGAGCTATCTCCTTACTGGTAAACACATTAAATATGTAGCGCGATCCGAGATAATGTAAGCTGCCTATCTAAAACTTTTCTTTTGAAGCTTTCACTTACTTTATAAATAAAAGATTTGGTAAATAGTTTGGAAAAACGTATTGAAACATAGTTTCGTGGATGTTATCTCATTATTAAATTAAATATAATTTCTAGATTGTTCTGATGGATGCAAACTAAGTCTATTATAAGAACAAAGTTGTTTCTTAATTGTTGTGATTTTAGGTTATTATGTAAACTGTAGCTAAGTACAAAAATATTGGAAGTTCCAACCGTCAACAGCGACTATTTTATATTATAATGAGTACTTACCTATTTCTTTTAAAAAGGTTTGTGACTACACACGACCCCAACATCGTCGAAAAAACGACCTTATGTAAATCTTGTTATGCTATTCTGCGCAGTAAATTGTTATGCTGGCCGGCTATCAACACACCTATTATGAGATACCGAGATACGTAACTACCATTTTCATGGTTGTGGGATTATTGACTTGCAATAGGCCAGTACTAATAGCCCATTTGTCGGGCGCAATGCAAGCGAATGACTCCATCTACATAATGTGCGCGCATTAGAGCTTCAGGTCGAATGTTATATCGATCAGCTACGGGTACTAAACAACGGTTCCCTATCAAATTTTGATTAAGTACGTACTTGTGGTATGATTAAATTTATATGACACGCTTCCTGATTTGAAGCGTCATCCCTATATTATAGCTGTAATAATATAGGGATGATATCATGTCATGTTAAGTTATTAATATGTATGAAGCTTTTAGAAAATATTGATAATAATTAATATAAACTATCACGTTGCTGCGCTTAACTCAATCTTGGCAGCAACTGCATATTGTTTTGGAATAAAATGTTCATAATTTTTTAAATTACATATCTGACTTCTCATCAGAAGTGAATTTGGGACCAATCTGTGAGTATTAAAAAACCCTGCATCTGCAACATCTGCTCACAGCGTAGCTCGACAAGATGTTCGTAACCGATCACCGATGTTAAGCAACGGACGACACAGTCAGTCCTAGGATGGGTGACCGCGGGTGGCATTATAAGAGAGCGCTACCGTGGTTCGGATGATACATTAATTGTAGGCTCAGTTGTTTATTTTATTACAACAATCGTCAAGCCATGTCAGAGACCTCCGGGTGGCCTAGAAGCTCTGACATCAGGGCTAGCCACTCGGCCTATACGAACTTGTTTGCTTGCTTTTAAAAAACCGCTCTACTAATTTAGATAAAATGTGAAAGGGACCACCCGGGAAGTATATTATCCTTTGAATAAAAGAGACAAATTTTCAAATCGGTCAAGCGTCTTTGAGTAATCGACAAACGAAAATTTAAAAAAAAGGGTTTCGTCGAATTGATAACCTCCTCGTTTTTTGACGTCGGTTAAAACATTTTCATAGTACTCATCCTAAATCTCATCCAAATTCGATACAAATATGAATGGGAGAACAAATATGCTAACATGTTTTGCAAAAAGGAAAATTCCAGTAACACTTTCCTATTTGCAAAGGTAGTGCAGGGTAACGAGTTAACGACGACGTCGACAGACCGTAACAATATCTCACTTTAACGTCAGTGAAAACGAAAATGAAAGTTATTATTATCGTGGAACTACATACTACATTAATGAAAAGAGGATATTATAAGGTTAACAATTAATTAGAAGACAAATATGTCTGGAGCCTACATTACTACATTAATTACTACATTACTACATTAATGAAAACACTTTCGCCAAGTAGCCACTAGTATACAGATATTACCTAGTTGTAAGCCAAAATTTGTGAAACAGTTATCAAATAATTTTTGAAAAAAATAATGCCCTCAGTTTCTTGCCTGTTCTTCTGAGTAGTGGCACTCTATTTTCCGAACAAGGCGGTCGAGCCTACTACAAAACTTTGACGTTCGTAAGTGTATCTTTAATACCCAAATGAATAAAAACATTTCGACTTTGACCTTATCTAATTGAAGATATCATAGAAAAACGCAAATATGAAAGTCAATTAAATACCTCCAAACAATGCTCAACACCTAAACGTTTGTAAATAAAGGCGTATGATTTTTCCCTCCGCACTTTGACTTCAAACAAAATGTGACGCAAACACTTCCTACCTTCAAAGGGATGGATTAATTAGCCAACAGGTGCGGAAAGGGTGCGAGGAGCTAACAAAAACTAATTAACGGCTCTTCAGTACACATTTATGGTTTCATTAGGGGAATTGATGATTTCTACTTTCGGTAGGGCTATCTCGCTAAATGATCATTTTATCATTGCAGGTAAACGGGAGTTGATGACAATTTGGTAATGGTTGGAATGTCCGAGAAGCCCGTGAGGTTGAATCAATTTCTTTTGTATTTATCTAAAAGAGTCATTAACTTAGGTAGGTGTTAATATTATTGACAGGTGTTATTGGTCTCGAGTTCTATATTTTTTTCTTTCATATATAGTCGTCACGCCTTTCCCCCGAGGAGGATGGCAGAGGTGTAATACAACACCCACACTTCGCTGGACGATATTCAGTCCCAAATGTGGCAAGAGGCGAACCTGTCGCCATACCCCGGGCTCCAGTCATGTGTGACATACAAAACGCACATATGTTTACAAAATTAACAAATTGGTGCGTGCCGTCGGCTGGGTTTGAACCCGCTCCCTCCGGCTTGAGAGGCGGGCCTTCTTCAACTAGGCTGTTGTCGCTGTATTTTTTTACTTTCCCCCAACATTTTATGGTTTTTAATGCGTGCTGCGAATTAAATTTTGGTTTTGCTAAGTACTTCAAAATCGATGTAGTTTACAACCCTGCACCAATGTACTCAAATGAGTATGAACTGTTTCTGTAACTCTTAGAGCTCAATTTCGCGTATAGGTATATTTAAAAATTGGTGTAAGGTAGTAATTTACAAAAGGCCGAAGTAATTACGGCGCTGTTTAATGGACGGGATGATCGCAGCCCTCCGATGGATATAGATTGACGTTTCGAGGAACTTGAAGAATGTTGCGGGCTTTCACTCGAGGGATGCTCGTTTGAAACGGTCCGTTAAATTATGATAAATTATGTTTATGATAACATTTTGATCATATTTTCAAATTTGTATTTATATTTGTATTTGTTAGCTTCTGCACGCTGAAATATCTTCACAGACAATAACTTAAATTTAAATTGGATTATGTTTAATACGTTTGCTACTTCTAATTCCGTATTAAAAATTAACTGTATCAGTTAGATAAAAGGTGAACCTACGCTTTTTTAACACGCTTTTTTTTAACAAACGAACTAATAAAATAATAAAATCTTAGAAGTCAAAAATCTACTTCTAATAGTCGCATTGAAATGAAATTTTGTTTGGATATTTTGTTATTAGTTCGGATAATAAAACAATCATTTGCAAAAAGTGATAGAAAGTGTTTTTTACTTTTGTTATACAATTATAATGTAATATAATAATTTTTTTTTTTTGGATTTTTTTATTTGGATTATAATATTATTAGTAGCCCGGTGTATGATGACAGGCTTGTCCCTTGTCACATTTGGGAATGAATATCGCCCGGCGAAGTGTAGGTGTTTTATTACACCTTTACCAGCCTTTTTGGGGAAAAGGCATGACATGTACTCGTATATGTACGAGTATATATGATATAATTATTTTCTTAAAAGTGCTACAATGTTCACGACGATGTTTACAGAATAATATACGAGTATCTCATTAGACTCAATGGAACCCTTTATTTCTACTTGTTATAAAGTTCAACTGTATATCTAATAGGAGTTTTTGCTAAAATTGCAACTGAACTTTGTGCATTGTGTGTTGTGTTTATTTGTAAGCATTTTTTTTTCCACACCAACATGAAAATTCAGCCTCTTTTGAGTGGCAATTTTTTTTTATATTTTTGATTAAAAATTAAACATTTAACGTTATTCGTTACCGTTAATCAACGGCGCATATACACAATTATTATAATCAAATACATACATACTCGTATATACCCATCAGATACATAGTCAGGCTATCTTTTTTTTATACCGAGTCAAAGTCTTTTTAGCCTCGTACTGAGAAGTTTACCGTTTGTAATTTTATAATAAACTAGCTGCGCCTCGCGGTTTCACCCGCGGCTAAAAAGTATCCTATGTGCTATTCTAGACTATAATCTATCTCTGTGCCAAATTTCATCCAGATCTGTTCAGCCGTTCTGGCGTGAAAGAGTAACAAACATACATCCATCCATCCATCCATCCATCCATCCATCCATACAAACTTTCGCGTTTATTATATAAGTAGGATACTGTTGCATACCAGCTGCGCCCCGCGGCGTTCACCCACGATTCCACAAGACCCGTTGATTTTATCGGGGTGCAAAATAACCCTTTGTTCTTTTTTGTACTCCTGACAAAATGTATGCAAAATTTCATGATGATCAGTAGAGTAGTTCAGGCGTGAAAGCATTACAAATAAACGAACAAGCTCACTTTCTAATTTTTAATATCAGTCTAGTTAGTAAATATTATATTAATTAGCATATACCCATTAGGTAGGTTACTATTTTTTAAACCGAATGAAATACTTTATATAGCCTCGTAATGAGAAGTTTATATGAAGTTTAATTTTTATTGGTTTTATATTCTGTACTTGTTTATAGACTTTACATTAATAACATTAAATAAATAATAACATTTTTTGTTTTTCTTTTATTAATAACATTAACAAAAGAAAAATAAAAATCCGCCTGCAAAATATTGTACCCTATGCCACTTCAACTATCAAGACGATTCAAATGACACCTCACATGTCGAAATCCACCAAGCTGTCTAGGTTGTTCATACAAACATACACACTCTCGAAAAACGTAACCCTCCTTCTTGCGCAGTCGGGTAAAAAAATCGAATGCATAAGAAACTACTAAAATTCCAAAACACACCAAATCTTATCTATGGTATTTACTACGTGAGCTCTACAAGCACTGTCCAAATGTTGTAGATTCTGCTAATCTGCTATCCGTTAGGATTAGCATTATGTATTCACGTTAGTATGTCATACGAGTACGTAGCGTCCTAAATGAAGACATAGTAGCACCGAATCGCTGTTCAGTTGTGTATTCTCATAATGCATTCAATTTCTATGCTTACAAGCTGTATTGTAACTTAACAATTAGTATTTTGTAGTTACAAAATATTAATACAAGTTATATGCTATTGGTGTTTTGAAGTTTAAAATGCCAAAAACTAGTGTTCTTAGCATTTTAAGTACCCACCACACAACCTGTTTTGTAAATTTCTTTTCAATCGACTATGCCAAATTTTAGCTTTTATTTAAAACACATTTATTTGCATTAAACAACTATTGTATCTTAACTAGTCCTAGCTTCCTAATTAATATTTTAAAAGCGAAAGTGAGTTTATTTGCTCGTTTGTTTGTTACACTTTCACACCTTAACTACTTAACTGATTATTATAAAATATTAGCAGACAGGTTACCAAAAGTCCAGAATAGGATACAGGGTCCTCATTTTTTTCTGAAAAAAAATCAAATTCCAGTGGAACCTTACCCAGTCCAGTCCTAACTCATTTATTCAATTTTATAAATGCTAAAGTCAGTTTATGTATTTGTTTGTTTGTTACACTTTCACGCATAAACTACACAAATGATCACCATCAAATTTTGGATACACGTTGTCAGGGATACAGAAAAGGATATAGGGTATCTTTCATCCCGAAAAACTTAACGGATCCTATGGGATCGTGTGTCTCAAGTTTTTTTCGAACAAATATACAAACACATACAATTTGCTTTTCTAGCTAAGCTCTGACGCCTTCGGTTTACTCCGTCAATTATTGTAATCAATTTAGTTAAACGTTAATACTCGCTATATTGAGAGCTTATTTAAAATAAGACCGGTATTTTACAAGCTGAAACTTATTAGTACCTACAGGAGGAATTTAGATGAACAAGGTTGGAGTAGAATAATATGCTAAAACATTGGGCAATTGCCAGTTCTCAGTACAACCTAGCCACACCTCCAGCCAGTTTGAAACGAATTATGACATCAGCGAAAATTTTAAGCTAGCTAAACTTCATTTTCAAAGTGAATTTTATGGTTCAAATAAAAGTCTTGAATGAGGCAGCTGAAAGTATAAAGTATACAAAAGTAACAAATAAATTGAGAAAATATATATATTAGAATTTTCGAGACTATTACGAGTAAGTAGATAAAAAAATCATAAGACTATTTTGGATTTTTTTTAAGAATTGGAAATTATTTAAACCAGAAGGTTTTTTGGTTTACAATAAAGGAAAATGCAGTAAGTATTTAATTAATAAAGTAGTTTATTTTATCGGTTATTTCCATTTGTTTCAGTACTATTAACAGTGTTTTTCTATCAAACACTGTTAAAACTTTTCATTTCATTTCAAATGTAATGTATGCAGTAGATCTTCTGCATAAAATTTATTTTGAACCCGCCTTTTAAATTGCTCTAACTGGAGTTGAAACCACTTCCATCCTATATAATACCTCCTAATTAAAACTGTTGGCGGTAAGTAAAAACGTTGGGTAAAAGCTGAAAAAACTGCAACCCAATTCCGGAACTTTTCCTTCAAAACCGTATGAATATTCGAAACTGGTATTTATACGTTTGGCGTCGAATCCCCTACAGTCCGGAATACAAGATTGACAGTGAGCCGCTGCTTTCAATAAACAAGGTTCCAGGAACGATTAGCTAGTTATTTGAATGGCAAACAGTTACGCTAAAGACGTATAAATTTTGTCTTGAATTCTCGAAACAAGCTTTTAGTAGCTGGTTGATAAACTTCTATTAATTTTGGTGCTGTTTCGCTAAAATTGCAAGTTTGAGTCAGTAATAAGCTCTGTCCTTCTTTCCTTAAATTTTAAAAACAACATACATACTTTTTAACAGGTTTAAGCTTTTTGACCTATTAGGTTTTGAAAAAAGCGTGTTAGACCACCAATAAGGTATTAGTACTTTAGTTACTTTAATTTTGAAATATATTAAACTACCTGCACCCCGCGGTTTCACCCGCGGTCCCACGGGAACCGTTAAGTATTTTTTTCGGGATGCAAAGTACCTTTTGTCGTTTTCTGACCCTTGACAACGTTTCATGACGATCAGTTGAGTAAGGCGTGAAAGCGTATTCTTGTTATTAATTTGGATTAGGATGTTTTTCTACAGAGATACAGTCAATTTGTTGCCTCCAGGTTAATAAAACAATCTTAATTAATTACGAATACCCATAAATTACTTGAATTGAACGAAAGCAAATCGCTATAATCATATTATATTTGTGATCATAACACTTATTACGTACTCCCTAACCTTATCAGTACGGCTTTTTAGTGAAGAAAATTCAGGTTCACGATCCCGGGCGGCAGATGTGCTTAAACTGAATATAGCTTGCATATGCTTACTTCACTTCCGAAGTAGAAACACCTCGAGAAATAATTGTTTCCCCTTCTTTTTTTTTCCTTTGTGTCCAAAATACGGCTTTCATAAAAACAGTATTTACTGGCTAAGAGAAAACTATAAAAGACTATTAAAACTGATATGCCCATCATAAAGTTATCAATAATATCTTAGTTACACAAATCTACCGACATCTCACTTTTTATCAAAATCGAATGTAGTTTTGATACCATACGTTCATACTCATAGCATAGGATATACTCAGACATACATACATTGGCGTACGTTAAACAACCGTCCGTTTTGCGTTACCTTTATCGGGAAATACACTTACAACACGATAAATGCTTCCAGTATCTGTTTCTATTTAAAGTTTAGCCGAAAATCTCTACGAAGAAAATAAAATATTCATTGGCACTCAAGCACTAAAAGCTCGTTTTCTTGTTCATGGTCATAACGAAAGATCAAAGACGTCGATATAGATTGTAGGGTATTACAGCCGTATGCCTACTCAGCGGTCGTAGGATCCAAGCGTAAGTAATGATAATGATTATGATTATAGCCATGGAAACGATCTACTGAAGCATTACGCATTTTGTCAAACAGAAACTGGACTTGACGGAAAACAACACGAGTGACCGGAAAAATTGCAAAAAAACACATGATTTCCATCACAATTTTGTCAAGCTATTTTTTTGGGAAAGTTAACTGGCTTGTCAAGAAGGAACATACATGTACAATCCACAATAAACAGTTTTCCATGTTTCTAAGAAGAGTCTATCGGTATATTAAATGGGAGCTTTTCCTTATGAGTTGTAATTCATGTTTTGACAGTCTAATGTTCTTGCATGAATGGCATTGTTATGTTGGAGATAGCAACAAGCACAAAATAGAGCGACGGTGTTTTACTAAAATCTATTTTAAAAATTTACCATTCAAATTAAATATAATTGTTGAACCACATTAAGATGTGTGGAATACCGCATGTATCGCCGCTGTAAACGGGTAGGAAAAAGATTTTTTTCCCTAAAAGCTTCAGGTCGCATCTGTTTTTATTTCATTACGTTTTTCGTTTTTACATGCTCATAAATCATAACTTTTAATAGGTACCTACTACCCCGGTTTTTCACGTGAAATTTCATAACAGTTCAAAAATTGAGAGTCAAATTAACATCGAAAACTTCAGATTGACAAAGCATGACGCAATGCATGTTTTCCTACTTTCTTAGTTATCACTGTCATGTAATATTATTCAGTACATTAGTTGAAAGTCGATTTAATGATAATACTTAACATGTTCTTTGTAAGCGAATATTCGAGCATGTCCTAGAAAAACTATTTTGCTCTTCTAAGTAACGCTTTGAACTGAAAGACCAAAGGATAGAAGTGAAACTATATACTCATATTCCTCTCTATATCACGAGAAACAGTATTGCGCCGAGAAAATATTTTTACGTAATGTGGAGAACACAATATTGTGATACAGACGCGATCCATCATTGTTGGTTTTTGCGGTACAATACAGTTACGTACTTGCCATCCGCACCCGTCTTTGTTATTATGATGAAACGGTGCTCAACGCGATACCAGAATATGATTATACCTAACCACCCATCTACCGACTTACATCATTTCGTGGTGTCATGATCATTATTTGTATATCATTTGAATCAGCAACAGAGTACTGAGAGTGCTGAGAAAAAATATGCTTTTCATACTTTTTATCGCTAGGTTTTTAAATGTTTGACTTGTCTGTAACTATTGGAGCTGAAAACAAAAGAAGTAAGAGAAACATTTCGCTGAAGTGCATTGCTTGAAAAGGTTTTTGAGTTGGGACAAGTTTTAACGTTAAATTAGTTTTAGCAGAAACTTACAACGTAATTGCATTACGTAATACGTACCCATAATAGGCAGACAGACAGAGTCCTAAACTGGTAAACTAACGCAGTCTCAGATCTAAACAGGCATCGTCAAAACACAGAGTCTGATACGTTCGCCAGCTTTTCTCTATCAATTTCGGAGCATAACCCTCTCTTTATTTTGCCACTAGATGCAATGTCTTGCTTTGCGAGACAAATGAAAGCACTCTTTGTCAACCCGTGATTCAATACGCAGTTATCCGCGTCTATTTCGCTTACGTTTCATTGATTTATTGCGTCGATTGATCACGGTCTACCTGAGCTTTGTAACCAGCTTAAAGTTTCACTAAATTTTGATAACTTGCGTCACCACGCAGGTTTTTATTTGCGACGATCTAGCGTTGAGTTGTTCAAATAATTTTAGCCCCAAATTCAACAGCACGGTTTTGTGGTCTACCAGATATTGAATCATGTGTATTTTATTTTACAAACTCGCTCTACGCTGGACCTAGAATTTTAAACGAGGGATGCGTAAATATTGTTAAAGTTGAGCAATATTTTAATACCATTAGTTTATATTGCAGTAACTTTTAGTACGTTTGCCTAAAATAGTTTCAGAAGGATAGACTTGGTGTCATTTTGTAGAACTAATATTTTTTATTATTTATGTACTGGTAAGTAGGTACAGATAAAATTTTAGTAGTAGACTAATGTGGGATCTTCTTAAAGAGTCTACAAAGTCACAATTGTAAAGTACATAATTGTAATGAATGTATGGGTTTCATATCCTTATCTTACTTTATTTCTATGGTATGCCCATATAGAAAAATAATTCTTAGGTAGATTTGTCACAATTACCCAACATACCCTTTTCCTACTTCAACTGTAAGCAATTCGTGGAAAGAGTGGGCCCACTTAAAAAACTGATCTGTCTAACTAAATTGACACCATTTTTTTGACAAAATTACACGTGCTCACTATAAATGTTACGGCCACACTAACGGGAAACGCCAATAGCCATCATCGCATGAACTATTACCATAACCAATGTGTTAATTTTATCGCAATAAATTGGGTGGGCACTATGCCAATGCTAAAAGTCGTGGCCACACTAACGTTCAACATCCATCTTCGTCATAATTATCAGCGTATGGCCGCGACGTAAAAATGTCTCCTCAAAATAATGAAAGCGTACTGACTTATGTATCACCCAACATAAGTCGCAATGAACCCTCGAAATGCAACGTGTTTCTGAACTAACGCTCCAATTAAAGCGTTTCGCATTCTCACAGTGCAGGCTGTGAAACCGCGCGGTGTTTAACACTGTACCAGCTCCGTAAACAGAAAGCAATTAGCGAAAACTAATTGACTGGATGAAAAGTGGAGAGAATCCTCTTTTGACACGAATCTGCATGATAATGAGTATTTGTAGTTGTGTAAACATTCGCTAATGGTTTTTATAAAAACGCAATCATCAGCCAAAACCAGATACGTACGAGTAGGTATATTGTGTTGTTACACGACTCCGCAGGAGCGTGTCCGACGGCTCCGTGCAACGGGCTAGCTCTGGCGGTAGTGGGTTCGTTTTACACTGGTGGCTGTTACACTGGGTAATTAAGTATGTTAGTGCATCCTAAATTAGGTTCTACAAGTATATGGGCGCCACTAGCGCTAAGCGCTAGAAAATAATGAAACAAACATATGCCAATCTTATCAATGTAATGGTGTTCTCTCACGTTACATTAAACACATTATTGCTTTACGCGGTTCTTACAATTTCTGCTTTCTTTGTTAAATTAAGTTAGTACATTATTCTACAAGGTTCTGTTGAAGTTAAGCAAGGGGAACTCACATAGCACCTCCTTGAAGCTGTTAAGTTATTTCTAGGTTATAATTATCCTACATTACAATGGCATGTCTGAGTAAAGTGGCCGGCTTTACTAGACGCAGTTAAGTTTCTATGATTCTAGGTATGTATTCTAAGGACGAACGCACTATGCAGGCATCACGGGCACGAGGTCGTTCAAGTAAGGAAGTACACCTACCGGCGACCTGGAGTCAAACCTGAAGAGGGCTTCTCTGTTACGACATTGTCCGCAATGGAGACAAGCGCGCCATAACTAGGACATCGATGAGACTGGCAAAAATTCTAGTTCTAGTTCTAGATTAAAACTAAGCGGCGATCACCTGTAAAAGAACAAGTGACGTTGTAATTCTGATTCTAGATTTCTGTAGCAGCGTTATGGAAAAGAAACGGATAAATACCATTGTGGAATCGCCGCTATTAGAGGCGCGGGGCTGGGAGGTTACCGCGGTGCGGTGACACGCCCTTCCACCGACATCGTCGTGGTCTGAGGGCCATGTGCTCGACAACTCAGCGACTCCTGCTAGGACAATCCGTTTCGTGAGCAACGTGACACAGGCCCGTACGGCCAAAATATAGCGAAACAGAGCGAACACTTACGGCTTTTCTGCGATAAAAATTCTTATTTCGAAATTCTTTTCTGCGACTGGATTCTCAGTATTCTGATTCTGAATGACAGATGTAGTGAGGAGGCCGGAGGCGGAGATCCTCTCTTTTTGACAGTCGATTCTAGTGATGCGGGCAAAGATAACGACTAATCGATTGATTATTGACCGACATTCTCGTTGATCCCAATCGGATGTCAATGTCAGTGACGCGTGAAGTGTCACCGTCAACACAAATATCAAATCGAACGTAAACAAACAAAGGAAGACTAAATTCCTGAATAAATTGGAAGAAAAATGAAGGAACAAGGCTACTATTAACTAATATACGACGGCGAATACCTAACGTGAGTCTCGACGGCGGATCCCAGTACTACAGAAGCGATGTTCTTGAACTTTAAACGACCGAGCGAATTTGTGTTTCTGAAATGTTTCTACTCTCTTTTGCAAGGTTCTGATGTCTACGATCGCTGCCAGGACTGGAAAAGACGCAGCCTCCAACGATCTAAAGGATTCAGTGGTACATGGAAACGAAATTAACATGGTGCGGAATGTTCCTGCAACAGTGTAACATACATATATTTCTGCAAAGAAAGAAAAGACTGAGAAGAACATTTCTAGATACGGGATACCTTCGAACTTGTAGTAAATGACTTATTTCAGTCTTGCTTAAGCGTCGATTGACGTCACTAAGTGTATCTGACACTGACTGTGTTTCTGCGGCGGAGTATATTTTTTCACTATGCGGGTACTTTTGTCATACCATATGTACCAGGAGGTCAGATACACCTAGTGACGTCAATCGACGCTTAAGCAAGACTGAAATAAGTCATTTACTACAAGTTCGAAGGAGACGGATGACGATGACGTCATTATGTGTTTGCTAAATGCTAGAGACCTTGTTTTTTTGGATCATGCCTGCCCGAAAGTTTAGCTAAAAACCGCCAAGCCTGGGCATAGCTCCACCAACAAAAGCAACGCTCTGATGACATATTTCTATGCATGAGGCGTGCATTTTCGCCGTCGTTATAACTTTTATTTTTCAACATTTCCATAGTAAATTATACGAGTACATACATACTACATACCGTCGGCATCGTTCATTATGTTTCGTTGGCCCCAAATTTCTTTCACGTCCATTCACCCGTTTGATTCGTGGCGCTGTTTGAATGTGCACAGCGAAAATAATCGGTTTCGAAGAACGCGACTAACATAGAATAATGATTATATTATTTTATTTGCTTCATTTTATTACATCGACCAATGCTGAAAAATATTATTTAGGGTTCGGCTTGGCTATTAATTAGTTGAAAATGAATAAATAAGATATTATTTAAATGATTTAACAGTTTTGTTTGACTGAATTATTAATAGTCACTTTTCAACATTAAGATAACTGTAGTTTTTCTCGATCCTTTTTTCAGAATTAAAAATACTTTTTCATTCATTCTTTTGAAATCTGTTTCCAATTTTATTTACAAAAAAACGTTTATGTTAACAAGACTAAACATGGTTGATAGTCTGTATAGACGTTCGATTAGAAGTAAACAGTGCTGATTGTGATGTTACAGTACACGAAAATAATCCAACATCGACATTTTACCGTGGCCTTGGAAGCGAGGAAAAAATCCACCAATCAAGGATCACTTCATTAGTCATCTTCATTTATTTTATTAGCTTCAGTGACCTTATTGGTTATATTCTTGCTACACAACCTCGCATCGTTAATATTTTGGTGGAGATACCCTTATTCTGTACCTACCAAAGTGCAATGATTATCATGTGCCATCCTGATCTGGCCAACTTACTCGCCGTAATAGAGACCGAGAGATAAGGTGGCATCTTAGCCATGATGGTTACGTTTTGTTTTCGACGCCGCGCTATCATGGACCTTATTACGCCGCAATACGACTCGCGGTTGCACAGCGTCGAAAACAAAACGCAATCATCATATGTCATGCAATCGTCATACGTCATGTCATAATAAGATGTCATGATAGACCCCCAGGACACGAAATCTCTATCACCATTGTGCCTACACAGTAAGACCTGTTTACACGACTTTACTTTTGCTTGTCCATTCTAATTTTCTAATTACAAATTAACACACAGTTATTCTACCTTGGTCCTGTTCTACGGCAGTGTAGTAAAGTACAATCGCTGACTGGAAGTGTGCCAAGCTCTGCTGGGGATGCGGGACGCAGCTTCCTATGTGTTTCGCTCCAATAGAATTAACAATTTCCTATGCAGTCACGACTGCTCGCTGTCAGTGAATGGATATTAAAGTATTTTCTGATCTTTGTCTGTTGCTCAGACTAGACGGGCTAGAAGCATTTTTTTTTTATTTCTGCTAAGATGTTTAAAACATTTACGGAGTATTGTGGTTTTATGGGTTCATATTTGTATGCGATGACAGCGTAGTTGGAGAAGGCCTGCCTCTCAAGCCAGAGGGAGCGGGTTCGAACCCAGTCGACGGCACGCACCAATTTGTTCATTGTGTGAACATATGTGCGTATTGTATGTCATCTGCTACATGAATGGAGCCCGGTGTATGGCGACAGGCTCGCCCCCTGTCACATTTGGGACTGAATATCGTCCGACGAAGTGTGGGTGTTGTATTACATCTCTGCCAGCCCCTTCGGGGGAAAGGCGTGACGATATATGTATGTATGTTTATATTTGTATGTGGGTGTGGATCTCTGATTTTAATCATGACTTCTGAAGGCCAGGACTGATTTTTATTTGAGTGGTGTTGTTATAATCATTTGCTTCAGCTTAAGTGACTTAAGTTAGCTACACCAGCTTGTACACAGATTTGTTTTTGTTGTCCTTTCATTTCTTCACTTTTTGTATAAGCAACTTGATTTTATGGGGAAGCAAGCAGGAAAATTCTAACTTTTCTTAGCAATAAGGTTGTTAAATTCTCACAGGTAAAAATCAACAACTTGGAGTACTCATTAAGTACAAAGTACACAATCTATGATCAAACATAATTAAGTAAGTTAATTCGAAGCATTTTCTTAGTTTTAATGCTACCAAATGAGCGTTAATTAATTCTTATGAGTTATTTATTACTGGGCGAGGTTCATCTCCCATTGGTAGGTTGCAAACAATGCCGGGAGTCTTTTGGGAATGTGAAAATGATCCCATGATTAATTGCGCCTTGTTGAAATTACAGCTTCATATAAATCACGGAAATTCCAGTTTGTTTACTCAAGACGAATGTACAAATATTTGGAACGCGAGTCTTTTGTTTGACGCTCCTTTGAGTAATTGGGACAGTTTTACTGCGACAAAGTCCATATTTATGAGCTCAAACGCCACTACCTAAAGAAAGCTGAGATAAAATAGAATAAAATAATGCCTGGCCGCGAGCCAGCCATCTCACGTTGTCAAGAAACGACAAACTTCGTTTAATTTTGAAGGCAATTGACAAATTTTAAAGGAAAATTAATTTAAGATGTTAACGAACTTGTCAAGCGGATGTTGTTTCCAGTTTCGAAGCTTTGAGGGGATTTAAATACCGCGGCCTTTGTTAAATACACCCGCAACAATATTCTTAGGTTATATCTTATCTGGTTCTTAAACAGGAGTTGAAATGAAGTAGACAATGCAAATAGGTAAATAACGATAGTTAGATCCGTGATACACAATAATACACAAAACATATTCTTTGATGCTAAGGTATACTTTCTAAATGCGAGAACACTAATTAACGATGTCGATTTTGTTCCAGAATTTTCATTTGACACCTCTATATCCACCTGTTTCATGCCATCTACTTCTCAAAATATTGAAATAACAAGTAACATTATTAAAAGAAAAACAAAAAACCCGGCTGCAAAATGTTGTACCCTATGTCACTTCTACTATCAAGACAAATCAAATGACACCTCACACGTCGCAATCCATCAAGCTGTTTAGGCTGTAGAGCGTGCCAAAGAAACCTCAAACATACATAGACTAGAAAAATATAACCTTCCTTCTTGCGCAGTCTGGTGAAAAGAAATGTACATAGATCATTTTAGTCCCGTCAGGTGAGTTTAGTTTTCTGAATGATACGTATAACAAAATTGACTGCGTCTGGTTATACCGTCGGAAACAGAGCAAGAAAACATCTAGTTGCAGTTAATGTCAACAATCAATTGAAGATCGGCATGTACGAGAAGGTATTTAATCTAACTTTTTTGTTCACAGAATGCTCCAATCGACTTGATCACGCGATCCAATCTCGGGGACATTACGATTTATCATAGATCAGTGAACTGATACGGAGACCACTCTCAGCAAATTGAGGTCCTAAATCACATGTACCTACTCAAAGATTGAGCCAAATCGGCTCGCAATCTGTAGATAAAAGCTTGATAATCGAGCACCATTCTCTCGATTATGCCTTCCCCGCTCTAGTAATCCGTAATTTTGCTAATGCAGCAAAATAAAAGGAAAAATTGCGCCGGTAGAGAAACGAGCTCCTGTCAGTTGTGTAATTAATTTTGTGTTGCGTCCAATTGCTACAATTATAATTAAGTTAGCATGACAAATGGTCCGTTTATGTTTTAATGTTAGGGGCTAGAGAACAAGCTGTATTATTTCATCGTTATGGACCGAGGACCGTTAAATGAAACGTATTTAGATCTTGCTCAAAATTTTGGAGAACATTTTGTTGAAGAGTCTTTGAACATTTTTTTTATTTATTAGCTTCGTTTTTATATTAAAGCTGTAATTTATATTACTAAGCCTAGAAGACCCGTTTTATCAATATTTAAATAATTAATATTTTAAAACTTTTGGACAAAGAACTAAACTTTATATAAAACTGAATAGGCTTATCGTTACGCTTTCACAATTAAAACTGTTTTATCTTCACACAAAAAAGAAAAATGTCATCTGCTACATGACTGGAGCCCGGTGTATGGCGATAGGCTCGCGCCCTGTCATATTTGGGACTGAATATCATCTGGCGAAGTGTGGGTGTTATACACCTCTACCAGCCTCTTCGGAGAAAAGACGTGACGATAAAAAAAGAAAGGCTTAAATAAAGTAAACAAAAAATTACAATAATGAGCATCAAATTATCAGCTAACCGCTAACCTCGCGCGCGTCGTCACCAAATAACCGAAGTTGGGAAAAACAACCCTTCATATCAGCAACTCGTAAAAACGAGTCGTATAATCCGAATATTTTCGCTTCCTATCAGCCATCACTAGTTTATCTCGTTGTTCGGTTGACTAGACCCGGTCAGACCATGTGGATACGAACAATTACACGTACGGTGGCCAAGCGAAGTTGTAGTTCGGGAGTTAGAAAGACGCGAGACTCCTGTCTACTGATGACAACAGAAAATAAAATCAAGTAACTGCTCGAATGAAAGGTCAAAGACAAAGGAAAAGGCAATGGCAAAGATAGAGATACCTAACGAAAGAAAAAAGGAGAGGAAGTAAGAGAGGAGGACAATAAAGGTAGCAAAGGCTTACCAGTTATTAATTAAGTCATTTATTTATTGTACTTTGTCGTGGAACTATTGGAGCTATCAATGAATTTTGATTCCGGATTTCTATTACAGAACTTAGCATACATACTTAATTGTTAAGAATATTTTTACACGAAAACAACTTTTTAAAACTTTAGGACCAAATGCTTTAATTTTTAATAACTCTTGTCCTGAGGGAAGACACGTCTAAAGGCAACCGAAGAAAGAAGAACATTACATTTAGAAGTTAAACGAGTTTACTTCTAGTACACACTTTGAATTTTTTAAATCTTATTTCTTCTGCTTATCTTATCTAACCGGAGGTCAGATGAGTTTGTTTTGGCCGTACGCTATTTTAAAAATGTCAACGTACCAAACTAATCTCAAATTCGTTACACGACCGTAACGTTGCTCGTTATTCTATTGTACTCTCGTTGTCAAACGTTTATTGGTCCAAATTCAGACAAATTACTTTCTTAGAGACCTTGACTAGTCAGCCTTTGAAACGATGACTACTTGTTTTTTTTATGGGACTGAATGAGGAGCAAGTCTAAACATCAGGACGCTTTTCTATTACAGTTCATCGCTGTTCACGATTTTGGACTTAGCAATTCAAAACGAAGTAATACTCTGCGCTCATCATCATTAGCAGCGTAGTTAGCCGTTTCTTGAAAGTTATTAAACAAAACTTTTATTTAAACACCAGACCAAAAACCATTCTCTTATTTAGGTACCTACTGCTTGCAAAAAATACTGTTCCATCACGTCCTGTTTCGAATTGTTATTTTTTATTTAAAATGCATTGTTTTATCAGTCGCAGCTCCCAGCTTATACATCCGACATATGGGTTTCCCGATAGGCCTGTTCGAACATAGCAAGCAAACTGAAATGCGTCAGAACAAATTGTCGGATTCGTAGACCAGAATTGTAGGATTCCAGCGAGCTTCAAAATTCAGGATGTGAAATTGTCGGTTTATGAAATGCAGGTGTGTAGTGCAGCTTCATTTTACGATTGGTAAGTAACATTTACTCTTTGTGTAGACAAAATAAATGGCGGGTTTTTTTCCCACAAAAATGTGTGGGGAAAAATCCCGCCAAACAAAAACATCCTGTGATTTGATGAGAAGCTTATTAGTAGACACATGAGCCTAGAATATCTTATGATGCTGTTTCTATCTAAAAGCTATTAAGATGTAATTTTTTCAGTTTGGTTTACAAATGTATATAATATTTATATACATACCGGTTTTGACTTTTTTACTCGTACCGTCCTTAATATAACAGTATAGAGTGTTGTGTAAGTTAAATAAAAGTTATACTTGCTTTAGAGAATGCGAGGCGCGGGCGGAAGGGATGTGCGAGTGGCTCGTGCGCCAGTGAAATGACATCAAAGAGGCTGACGGCACGTGTGACGAGTACCTTCCTATCGGCCGGCTTTAAAGTATAGGACCAAGCTACGAATTAATTGCAAATTCCAAGCATTTAATAGGATGGATATGATTCGAATTTCGAAATGTTTTCAATCGATTTAAATAAGCAATTGTTTTTTAAACATAATTATTTTATGCACTGGCCAGAAGGAAAAAAAAATAAGTTTAATAAGTGAACTACTTTGTTTACTTATAAAATTACTTTTTTTTATTACGACGGCAAACGAAATCAACCGGTTCATTAGTAGGTAAACAAAATTATTGGTCCAATTTATGTACAATTCCAAAGTTTACATAGCAACGAAGTAGGCACAAAAATGTTGCCAACCCCGGTCCGCGACCAATGAATACTTTGACTACTACTATTAGCAAAAACAGAGGTACGTCGGTTAATGACGTCAATAAAAAGAAAATATGACGTCACTTTGGCAGCCGGTCAGTACAAAGTACGAACCCTACTAAAACTTCCTCCTGTTTTAATAGTCCATATGACCATAAATCCAACACCGCGTTATTGAGGGGCCGGGGAATGTGCGCAGATAATTATGATGACTAGGGGAGGCCTCCCTTTCGAAAAAGGTAAACGTAGATAAATGTATTCCATTTAGCTAGGAGTAGAAAAGACTCCGTTAATGGTAGACTATTGAAGATTTTCTTTTTTGACAGTCAGACTACAACAGAAAGCAACACGGAAAAAAATGGTTTAGTTGTGGCAACTAAATCTGTTTTGCTGCCTATGTCTTAGCTGCTGCACCAAATATCTTCGAAACACTGGCAAAGTTTTGTTGATTACGACGAAGACTGCTTAGCTACTATTCAAAATAAAATTTTGCTAAGAGAATCACACTCAAGTTGCAGTTACTGCAAATTACTTAACTGAGTTTACTAAATTTGTATTTTTTTTTAAACATAACAAATTCGAATGTTTCAATTAGCTATCAGAGCAAAATATTTTAACTACTTTAGGATAAAATATTTACCTGCTATTGCTAATTGTTAAGATTGTTAGCAACTACTGCTAAGTATTGTTAAGATTGTTAGCTGCAACAGCTAAATTCGTTCAGCTAAAAACAATTTGCTACGCTAACAAAAAACTTAGCTGTCCCTATAGTTTGAAAGGATTTTTGCTACTACAACTAAAATTTAGTAACAGCAGCTAATTTTTTTTTTCCGTGAATAACTGCGTGTCTGTAAGATCTGTTCATTTTGTGATTATATGTGCGTTATGTATGTATGTCCTGTGCTACATGACTGGAGCCCGGTGTATGGCAACAGGCTCGCCCCCTGTCACATTTGGGACTGATATCGTCGATATCGTCCGGCAAAGTGTGGTTTTGTATTACACCTCTGCCAGCCCCCTCGGGGGAAAGGCGTGACAATATGTTATGTTATATTATATGCTGTAAAATCTGTAGTTGTAAGGTAGTCTAAACTGGATGAGCCAGTCCTTCTACATGACCAGTTCGTTTCGTTTTTTTTGAATCTGTAGGTACGCCGACACCTAGAAAAATAACCACCGAAATCATGTCAGCGTCTGACGGTGACTTCGGTGTGTAAGCTCCCTTAGAAGAAAACAAAATTTTCACATAACTGCGATACTTGAGACGATTCATATTATGTGTATGTTTAATCTAAAATAAAACCGGCCAAGTGCGAGTTGGACTCGCGCACCAAGGATTCCATACCACTATTATAAAAATACGGCATAAAAAATATGTCTGTTGTATGGGAGCCCCTCTTTTTTTCATTCTGTTTTTTAGTTATTTTTGTTATAGCGGCAACAAAAATACATCATCTGTGAAAATTTCAACTGTCTTACTATCACGGTTCGTGAGATACAGCCTGGCTACAAACGGACTGAAAGACAGACGGACGGACAGTAGAGTCTTAGTAATAGAATCCAGTTTTACCCTTTGGGTACGGAATCCAAAAGACAAGGTCTAGTTAGCCTAGTCATTGTCATCGTCTCTTTCTAACTACATATTTATAAATGACATATTTCGGTCTTGGACGTCACTACGCAAAACGGTCCACGTGACCATTTTTGTCACGTAATGCTATATTTGGCGGAGTATAGGCATTAATATACCATGGGTACCATGGCACGTGGTATTAGGCAAATGATTTTGGGGGCTGAGCTACCCACGTCCGTAGGAGTGTACTCTATTCTGATTCCCTACACGTGGTCCCCGGGTAGTGCTAACCGGGTAGCAAACTGTGGTGGGAGGCTTCGGCCGTGGCTAGTTACCACCCACCGGACCATGCCATGCCGTGAAATGACCTAGTCGTGTTTCGGGATGTAGTCCGGTGTAACCGTTCCGAAGACGGGTCTGAGCAGTAGCGCACTTGTAGCGCATCACTCAACTGCCGTCTTTGTACTTCTTCACTCTATACAAAACTTCAAGGCTAGAGTGAATAAGTACCTTACAGGTCGTCGTGCTCCATCTTAGACCACAATGTCGCGTAACATCAGGCGAGTTGGTGGTCAAACGCCGACCTATTCTAAATATAAATATAAAATGCACTCTCAGGCAAATGATTTCATAAGCTAGGTGGCAAAAAGGTACCATATTTACTTATTTCAGACTCTTTAATATTCTGTTTAGCTAAATATTTGCACAACTATGTCGCGTATCATAAATTAGTACCCTTATCAATGACGTAGTTATAGCTATTTATCGCTACTGGAAGCCAAAACACCCTACTCAAGTGCGGGTCTGGTCTTTTGAGTAAGTTCCAAAAGGCATGGGTCATTCAAGAAATGTGACCGAGCCACTGCCACTTCAACTGTCTAATCCTTTGAGGTACGTCGATGACTTTGTTCCTTTAGGGTCATTTTATCGAAGATCTTGTCCTTTGGAAACTTAGCTCAACTCGAGCATTGCTTAATTGTAACTTGAAACTGGCGCAAGTACCTAGACAGATACTGTTCCTAATCCAATATTCCAAAAGATACGTAACAGAATATTAAAAAATATCTCGTGATCCGAATACAATTTTTTATAGAAGATTGAATTGTGAAATAAGATGCTCAAGATATCACAAAAAGTCTCTATTTATAAGTAACTAATTATCTAAGTACTTGATACATTGATTTATTGATTGATGAGACAAAAAAAATCTTTCGTAAAATGGCTGAATTCAGCGTTATTCTACAACGCAAAAGTTAAAATGTAGGCAGATTAATGAATGTTCCTCGTACTCGTAATTACAGTACCTAAGTATTCTGAAAATCATATTGAAAAATAAAATATTCTTATTACACTTGACATTTTACGAATTGCGTGGGCAGTCTTTATGTACTTACTTTTAAATTAAAATAAAATAAAAAACTTAGCTACAAAATTCAGTAAGAGCCTTTAGCAGAAGTAGACTCGAAATTGTACAATTCTACAAATAACTCTTAGAATGAAATTTAATTTTAACATACCACGTTCATCTAAAGAATTGTTTTCCTCGTAGGCAACGGGCTACAAACAATAATAAAACAGCTTAAGTGGACTGCCGAAACATCAAAATTAGATTTCTATTTACATTTCGTAAATCTTAAACATACCTACTACGAGTATAATCTATCATACATACATTTATAAGTATTCTATATTATATCGTCACGCACTTCCCCCGAAGGGTCTTGAAAAGGTGTAATACAACACCCACTCTTCGCCGGACGATATTCAGTCCCAAATGGGACAGAGGGCGAGCCCGTCGCATACAGGCAGGGCATGTTGCATATCGGGCTCCAGCCATGTATCAGATAACAATACAATACGCACATATGTTCACACAATGAATAAATTGTTGCGTGCCGTCGGCTGGGTTTGAACCCGCTCCCGGATCTCACATATCTACTACATAATTGTAATCAATATTTAAATTCATGATTGTTTTCACCGTCCTCCACGCTCAAAGGAATATGATTGTTTTTTTTTTAATAACACGTCACTAATATCAACAACAAAAAAATGCAATTAAAGAAAGGAGGTTGCACATAAATAAGAAGTTACCAATCATGTTATAAAATATCTACAAAACTTGAAATAGTAGACATAGTCAATAAAAGTTTTTTTTTTTCGTTTTAGAATATATTTTTATGATAACAGAAGCCAATCACATTTTTTTTAAACAAATAAATCGTCACTGGAGGACGTTTATTAATGAAAATCTAATTATCGTACTCTTGTTAATGATACGAAAATGGTGATTCCATTTCCATTAGCTTTGTTGTGCGTTGCGTAATTAATGTTACTTACCACACAGAGTAATTAGCGCGAAGAGCTTCATTTTTACAGTTCTCAAAATATTCCTCATTTACATAACGGTGACTATTCACTGTCCAATCCCAATTTTAGTCACATTTTTTAATCATTAGACACATTTTTTTCCTTTTAATTCACGACACAATCCATTTCCAAGCACAGAAAAAAAAGTACAGTTCTGAATTCAAAGTTTCTAGTTGCCAGTTGCAAGTAACCGATCGCGGCCGTGTTCCATTTTTGAATGGTACGGGGAGCGGGCGTGCTGCCGGCGCGAGGGTTGCCCGTTCAGTGTCCTTGGTTTTTCCCGCTGGGAGGGCTTACGTCATGCGCACTGTGAACTCCCCTTAAAGGGTCCTTAAGTAGATTAAGTTTTTAAACTTTGACAATTGATAAAATGAGATAGAGTTTGTTTAGGTGAAATCGTTGAGTGCAAAGTTGAAAATTAAATCTTGTTCTGTAGCTAAATGAAAATGTGAAATGGGGTGGAATGGTTTTGATTCGATGTGTACTGGAATTTTGCACTATAAGATAAATTTGCGTACCAAAAAGTTTAGTTATTTCAAATACTAATCGAAATTTATTTACAACTTTAAGTAAATAATTACGATTATTTCTTTTACTAACTGTATATCCGACTGCGCAAGAAGTAGGGTTATATTTTTCGAGTGTATGCATGTGTGTGTATGTATGTATGAGGTTTCTTTGGTACGGCTTACAGCCTAGACAGCTTGATGGATTTGAAGATGTAACATAGGGTATTGCAGCCGGGTTCTTTATAAATAATATTCTTTAATAATGTTACTTGTTGTAGAGTTGTTGTAGAGTTGTCGATTGGACTTGATGTTTGGTGCTGCTATATTGTTTTTTATTGACACATCCTACTAATATTATAAACGCGAAAGTTTGTATGTATGGATGGATAGATGTTTGTTACTCTTTCACGTCAGAACGGCTACACAGATTTGGATGAAATTTGGCACAGAGATAGATTATAGTCTAGAATAGCACATAGGATACTTTAATAATAAGGAATACTTTTTAACCGCGGGTGAAACCGCGGGGCACCGCTTGTCCCTAATAAAAATAACTATAAAAATTTATCAACATAGAGAGATAATAATTATGAAGATAATTATGTAGATGTATCTCACAGAATACCATGTTACCTACTTAGGTCTATTGTGTATCAATTTAGGCCGTCTAAAGATCTAATATCAAACTCACTTTGTTAGTGGATGCCAATTTGTCTTGATAGAGCAAGTAATTTGGCACAATCTGGAGCTGTCATGTTATATACGAACGTACTTGATTATTCCATCGAAATTTGACTGTCGTACCCTTGTCAATTTTGCATTTTTGTGATATTTCCTTGTATCGAAAAAAGCTACACTGTTTTTGTATAGTATTTTAACGGTTTTCGTAACTGTTGTTTGTACTAGTTTAAAATGTTTAGGTATAACTTAACCGTTAATGTAGAATACGACTACATTTCAAAATAAACAATAATTATTAAAAAAAAGAGTATAAGTAGAGCATTCTTGAAAAATTTAGCGCGTCTATAAAAATACTTGGCTTTTTTTTGGTTGTTCTTTTTTAAGTTATTCGTTTTGGCACAACCCTGGCAGTGCGCCAATGTGACAATATACATATTAAAAATGCATACTGTTATTGTATTTGCTAGCCAAGTGTATATCGAAGACTTTAATACCTGTATACTTGTAGTCTGAGTATAACCAGTTATTCGCCTCAAACTGTGACCTCGCGACTCCACCAAATCTTGCTCACATTCGATTTTAAAAACTGTGTTTGAATTATCTACCTGCGTGCAAAATTTTTTAAAGAGTGAATCAGTGGGACTCAAGACATCGTCGGACAAACAAACGACGATTTGTCCCTGTGGGCTTTGAGATCATAGATTTGATCGGTCAATAAACACATTTCAATGCTTATTTTACTATTTAACCAAAATAGTAAATTCAATACATCTATCCAATATCGATAAACTACCCTCAATTTTTACAATATTCGCGGACAACATTCTGGTCCGCAAAAACTAACCAATACCTCTGAGTGGTTACGAAACTATCAAAGTACAATATTTTCGCTTTCTTACAAGCAAACAATACTCGGGATGGATAAAAAATTGCCTCTCTTGAACTTTCCTAAGACAAACTGGCGACAAAGAGCGAAGGCAATTTATTTGTCGTGCGTCAACTTAGCCTACGGCTCTACGAGCTGTGGGTAGTAGTTTATATCGAAGTTTATTTTTATTCCCGCGGTTTTTTATTGTTTTATTTAGTGCTTTGGAATTGTTACATGGACGCCGACGGAATCAAAATTCATTCAGAGTAATTTAGTGCATGTGCAAGGTCAGTGACTGTTCTCCTGGTTAAAATGAGTAGCAGCTATATTATGGTACCTTTGACCTATGTGTTTATCTGTTTGTATAAAGGTTATTACTTATCAACAATGCGATAATTTGAAGCATGTGTCGTATCTAAAATTTGGTAAAACTATACTTATGTATACTTTAATGTGTCGTATCTAAGGTTTGGAAAAGTTGTTTTTTAAAACAATAAGGGTTATTTAAGAAAACGACTTGTTTTCTAATCATAATTTGTAGACAATTTAATGTTAATTCTAGACGTCAAATGATAAACTTTGGCTTATTTCAACGGAGTTATCGCTATAGACTTCTTTTACAAGTAATATTATCAGAAAAAAAAGAAAAAACCTCCAAAATGTTGTACCCTATGTCACTTCTACTATCAGTTCGATTCAAATGACACCTCACATGTCGAAACTCATCAAGCTGTTTGGGCTGTACTGTAGGGCGTGCCAAAGAAATCTCATAAACACATACATACACTCGAAAAACATAACCCTCCTTCTTGCACAGTTGGGTAAAAATATACAGACATATATGACACACGATCTTGTAGGTGCGTAGCCCTCAAGAGTGAAGGAACCGAATAAATTAGAGTAACTACAAACACGTACCCCTAATTTGGACACAAATGAAGGGAGTGTATACCTTAAGGCGCATCTACATATACCAGCGTTCACACCACCTGAACATAGAATAAACATTCGCCGTATTTAAATTTTATCAATCTAAAAACAAGGAAAAAGCCAAAGTTTGAGACGAATTCAGTAGATAATTCTCGCAAATGTTCAGATAAAGCTCTGCAGAAATTATTCTCCTAAAAGATTTTGATTCGCTCGGAAAAATGTTCAAAGAGATTTTTGTTGATTAGTGAGACTGCTTGCTTCTGTCCCACAGACTGGAACACACACACGTTTACAAGGTGCTGGTTTTGTGTGTAGTAATATTTAAGGGTGTTATTCTACCCGCTTACTACGCACAAGTTTGCAAAATAAACATATCGTCACGCCTTTTCCCCGAGGGGCTGGAAGAGGTTTAATACAACACCCACACTTCGCTGAACGATATTCAGTCGCAAATGTGACAGGAGGCGAGCCTGTCGCCATACACCGGGCTCCAGTCATGTAGCAGATGACATACAATGCGCACATTTGTGAAAACAGTAATAAATTAAAAAAAAATGGTGCGTGCCGTCGGCTGGGTTTGAACCCGCTCCCTCTGGCTTGAGAGGCGGGCCTTCTCCAACTAGGCTGTCAAAATAAAAAAATAAAAAATCGAATATCCATATAAAATTGATCACGTGACTAGTTATTTTTTATTCAGTTATTTTTTATTCAGATTATATTTCTTCCGAATTTTACAAACGGATGTTTTAAAAGTTGTTCACTTTGACGGAAAGTAAAACACCCTTAGGTATACTACATTTAAAACCACTACACTACTTACTACACCCAAAACCAGCATCTTGTTGTTTATTTCATATTTAAATTAAGACCTTGGACACAGTTCTGCAATAAATTATTCTTATTCTTGTATAGTAAATTAACATTACATGATGATGTGAGCATTAGCGTAAAAGCTCATGATACGTGAATGCTGAAGTCTATCTACACCTTTATACAAACATGTTCTATCAGATGAAGTGGAGGTGGTGGGTGTGGTGGCCAGTGAACCCATGACGCAATCACTTCTAGTGCCGTCAAACTTTAATGAAGAAAGGGAAGCCAAGATGACGTAACGGGGTAATTCTCCGCTTGTTTAGAGAGGCTTAGGGGGTCAAGTAGTTTCACGTCTCGAATAACGTTGTTTGCTTTAGCTAGTGTTCGACGGTGTATCCCACAAATATCTAACGATATAACCCATCGATTTATACTTATGAGGGTAAAATGTTTACTAATAAGTAACATATCATATCGTCACGCATTTCGCCCGAGAGGGCTGGCAGAGGTGTACAACACTCACACTTCGGCGGACGATATTCAGTCCCAAATTGGAAAGGGGGCGAGCCTGTCGCCATACACCGGGCTCCAGTCACGTAGCAGATGACATATAGTACGCACATAGGTTCAGCACAATGAACAAATTGGTGCGTGCCGTCGGCTGGGTCCGAACCCGCTCCCTCTGGTTTGAAAGGCAGGCCTTCTCTGGATAGGCTATCATCGCTTTTTAACTACTAATAAGCAGTGGGATTAAATTGGTTTTAGGTTTAAATAAAAAATCTCGAGAGTGTTTTATCATTTCTTAGTACAAAACTAAGACTTGTACTAAAAAAAGCGTACATCTTGTTAAAATACGGAAAAAACTAAACTTGAAACATAGCTAGAAATGCTATTTATCTATTTGCATTAAGGTAACTTTTTTTTTTTTCTATGTTTAATAGGTCGGCGTTTGACCACCAACTCGCCTGATGTTAAACGACGTTGTGGTCTAAGATGGAGCACGACGACCTATACGGTACTTATTCACTCTAGCCTTGAAGTTTACTAGAGTGAAGAAGTACAAAGACGGCAGTTGAGTGAAGCACTACAAGTGCGCTACTACTCAGACCCGTCTTCGGAACAGTTACACCGGACTACATCCCGAAACACGACTAGGTCATTTCACGGCATGGCTTGGTCCGGTGGGTGGTAACTAGCCACAGCCGAAGCCTCCCACCAGAGTTTACTACCCGGTTAGCACTACCCGGGGACCACGTGTAGGGAATCAGAATAGAGTACACTCCTACGGACGTGGGTAGCTCAGCCCCCAAATTTATCTTTTTTATTTATAAAAGATAAATAAAAAAGATAAATTTGGTAAATAAATGATAATTTTTTTACACCTTCACATTCCCATTATTTGTTAGACAATAAATCAACTACTAGCTTGCTTGTTTTCTGCTTCTTTAAGTATAACAGTACCTGGATGGCCGAGCTTTGCTCGGTATTTTTTTTATTTTTTAATTGTGTTTTTTGGATAATAAACAATTGATTTTAGTCTAACCTCAAAGCAAACACTCATTGACTTCGTGTTACTTAACAACGCCATCTGCTGTTGTGTCGTTAAAGCAATTACTCGTAGTTGCTCACAAAAAATTGTATTGTGTTCGCCAATAGATGTCAGGAAGAGTCATATTTTTCAGTTGAGATTGATTATCGATAAAACACGAATAAAATTACATTTTCTAAAAATGATTCCTAGCTAGATCGATTTATCGCCCCCGAAACCCCCTATATACTAAATTGTATGAAAATCGTTGGAGCCGATTCCGAGATTCCAATTATATATATATTATATATATATATACAAGAATTGCTCATTTAAAGATATAAGATAAAAGCAGAACTAAAAAACAAACTTGCCTTGACGGGGGGGGGGCACTGCTGTGTCCTCAGATACAAAAATATCAGTACATTTTAAAGCCAAAATGACGTTTACATTTTTCATAGACAAAATGCTTCGTTTCCACATCAAATCGAGTTCGAAATTCGAATAAAACGTATCATCTTAAAGCACTTTATTCGTTTTTATAACATCCCCCAAGAAATGTAAAGCCTTCTAAATCCTTGCATTCAGAATACGTATACAAGTTGAGATCGAGAATGTTTCGCTGTTTAAAAAGCAAAAACTAAAGTCACGGGTTTCGAAAAGCCCAAAATCCGGGATGAAACGGAACGGAAGGTAACTAGACGTATCGAACGCTAACATCTCTTTGCCACGCTACGTATCAAAGTGTTCGCACAGGGAGGTATGGTATAGCTATAGTCGCATCGCGGTTAAGAGTATCTAGCCGGGATTAAGTATACTTTAGAGGAAGCATTAACGTAGCAATCTCATATTTTTATACATTTTGCTTTCGCACACTACTGGGGCTCTATTCCTAAAATTCAAGAAATATTCTGTCTTTATCTTTCTTGTTTCAAAGTCTTAGGAGTGAACGTGACTAGATCTCATCTCAAGGTTCAAGAACAGCCCTCCTGCCATTCTACACTAGAATAGTGCGATGATTTAACGCCAGCGTGCTGTAAAAATATTCCAACCCTTTTCTAAGTGAGAAATCGGAAAGAAATGCCTATCATTTTAGTCCTGTCAGTTTCCTGTCAATACATCTTTATTGCACACCAAAAATACAAAGAAAATATATATAAATATAATAGTAAATACATACATAATTATATACCTATAGGTACATTTATCTAAATATATGATACATTAATTAGTATATTATGTATGGATTTGTATTTATAAATATATATACATATACGTATCAATTAACAAAGAGAGAGTTTAAAATATGATTTATGAAAATAGGCAATGATTCAGCCTGTCTGATGGCAACAGGAAACTCATTCCACAGCCGATTCCAGTTTAGTGACAGAATAGATACAATTTTTCCCTTTTTTCCCCTCTCTAATAGAACCCTGCATACGTCCTTAGCGATCCTCGGGCGAGCTAAACGGACCGATACTCGTATCTAGTGATATCGCTGCGCCAGTGCGGTGGCTCACCGCTGCTCGCCACTTTTGACGTTTTTACTACCTCCCACCGGAATACCGCTTCTATCCTATTAATCTTTATGACATTCGGACTTCGGCGACCTGCTATAAACCGATGAAAACGTTTCGATTACCCATTTATCGGTGAAAGTATGGTATGGTATAAGTACTGGTATGGATATTTTTATATGATGAAATACTCTCTCTTCATAATAATATCTACATAAACTTTGAAGAGTTCAATTCGCTTTAACGTGCTCTACCTTTTCAAACATCGCATACAGAGTTCAACGCTTCTTGCCTTTACCAAGAAACTTTCGATAGTCTCGGAATGTTTTTACAGGGTTATGTCTTTTCCTTACTTTATAATACTATCATTAATTAACTTTTATTTAATTTTATTATTAACTTTGTTTTAAAGCTATTAATTAATATTTAGGTATTAATATTTACCGAATTCACATGCCGAATGATGGCAAAATAGGAGAACATAATTTAAATAACTAAGACCATTGTAATACCCTATTTTTAGTGAATAAGTGTTAGAAATGTTAAAAATGTAAAGTTAAATTTCATGTCATTTCGTTACTTCCAAATTTTTACTTGATCGAAAAAGACAAAACACTTTCACACACACATTCAATTCCAAGATATTTAGTAAAGAGGTAAATGTGCATTGTTTTCGTAATTGGCAAAAAACATGATTTGGCTTATAATAATAAGAGTGTAAAACAATTAACCAAAGAGCAAAAGCACTGACAGAATGTAGCACATTTTCGCTATCATATAATAATTGTTTTGCAGAAAGACTGAAGCGTGATTGCATGGCTTAAAATTTTTGGTGCGAAATTCAGCAGAATGTGTGTGAGTAAGTACACTAATTGCTTGCTGTTAATGCGAATTTCATGTGTCAGTGGTTGAGTATTGAATTATCAGATGCAATTTAAAAGGTTAAAATGTTATTTCGACCGCTGAAAACTGCTGTTTTTGATGATTCACTTTTAGTTTCTTATTTTGCTTTTTTTGTACAACTTATTGTATTATATTGTGTTGCAACTTATTGTATTATTAACTTATTGTATTTTGTGCAACTTATTTTGTACTAGCAGTGCCCTGCCGTTTTACCCGCGGTTAAAAAGTAGCCTATGTATTAATCCAGGTATAAGCCACCTCCATACCAAATTTCATCAGAATCCGTCCATCCGTTTGAGCGTGAAGAAGTAACAAACATACACACTTACACAGTTACGCACTCACAAATTTTCGCCTTTATAATATTAGTGTGATGTGATTTAGAGAAATTGCTAGAGGAATCGTAAGAATCTACAGTTCCATTTATTCTAGTTCTCACAATAAATAAAAATGATAGCAAATATTAGTTAGCATCAAATTTTGACACATCATAAACCTTCCCAGTGAACAGCTGTGACTTCATATTATTTATTTCCAAAAGTTAGTGAAATTCGTGAGTCGTGGGAATATTGCGAAGTAAAGAGGAGTCTATATTCACGATGTATTCCGCATTCAAAACTGCCCGAAGCAGAGAGGGGAACATTTTGCCTTGGATTGGAACACAGCATCGGTTAAACGTAACGACGTTTGTACGCGGCTCAGCCATCTACCTACTTCGACATAGATTCATCCCAGGAGAAATCCCGAGGCAAAATACCTACAACCTGTATAAGTATAAAAAGCGTTCCATCATTATAAAGAGTAAGTAAATAAAATTATTTCAAATAGGATCTTAAGTGGAGAAAGTAGTACTTATCTGTTTCTTTTTCTAAGTGGTTATTTCTTGAATTCATCTTTTATTTAAATTATTTGGTAGATCGTGTTTAATAATCTCTGTGTATATTGATTTTTTTATTAGTTAAATCAACTATTTTAAAACAGTGCATTTTAAGATTCCCTACCTAAAGGGTAAAATGGGACCCTATTACTAAGAATCCGCTGTCCGTCCTTCTGTCTGTCTGTCCGTCTGTCACCAGGTTGTATCTTCATGAGGTATAGTTAGATCGTGAAAGTAAAAGAGTTGAAATTTTCACACATGATGTATTTCTGTTGTCGCTCTATCAACAAATACTAAAAAACTGTTAAATAAATGTTTAAGGGGCTCCCATATAAGAAACGGGTTTATTTTTTGAGTTTTTTAAAATAGTGGTACGGGACCCTTCGCGCGCGATACCAACTCACACTTGGTCGGATTTTTATTATTGAATTAATTTTTTACCAAAATTACACAATTCTTTAAATAAAAACCTAAAGCTTGAGCATAGCCTATTATACGGTTTAAACTTTGTCTAGGTTTTAAGCTTATGCTTTAAAACCCAGATAAAACATTTATCTCAAACCTAGATTCTATTTCACATGGAAATTGCAAATTAAAATACTGCTTAAATACAGCGGAGTGAAACTGCAAACTATTTGACAGTGTTTTGAATTTTCCACAGAGATACTACGAACGAGTACGAGAATAACTACCGTTGCTCACATTTTGATACTTCACCCAACTCAGTCAATTCAGGGGCTTAGCATTTCCTGCAACTTCATCAAACGGTTTATTTACATATTCAGAAAAAAACATTTCGGTGTTATCTTTAGCTGTATCTAAACACTAACTGGAGCTGGGCCAGTGCACATCACTTTATTTTATGAAGGCAAAATGCGCTTCTGACCCAAATAATGGATCGTTGGGAACACTGCAAGCAGTAATGCCCGTTTACGTTCCTATTCTCTTTTAAACTCGGCAGAAATACTCCGGTTAACAGTTCTACGCCTGAAGGAAATAGTAGACATAAACATGCGCTTGCTTTGCTCCCGCGACTTCGCGTGCTTTCGGTTGGATTATTGTGTCAGCTACAAGGTTGCTTATAGCAGCTTTGTGCTCTTGTTTTTCTTTAGTTAAAGTGTTTTAAGTACATCTTTTTAGAGTCAATTTAACTATTCGAAACCTATCAACGTTACATCGGTGTTCCATTGTGCTTAAGAAATAATTTAAAGTTTTAATTTGCATCAAGATTTTGTCAAAAACACAAATTGTGAAAATAAAACATAGTTTTGGATTTTTTATTTTCTTTGTACAGACTCGTCACAATCACACACCGTTTCACATTATTTCGCATGTGCATGGCTTGTTTGTTTCTTGTTTCCATTTAGCACAGTTCCAAAGAGATGCCCTATAATTCTTGGCGAGGCAGCTGCGGATTTCAACGTGCTTAACATTTCGAGTAAATCTTCTATTTTCAGAACAGCTACGGTTAAGCATATGTTGGAGGGTGACCTAGTTTTTAACGTGTACATAGCGTTTAATATTAGAGTGAGCACCTAACTCTTGAAGTTGGTTTTAGTAAATTTGCTGGTGCGTTAGAAACTTCATTATGAAGCAAGAACGCAATAAGTATGTTAAATGAGCGCAGTAAGTATGTTATAAGAACATGTTGATTGACAAAACTTCATGAGAAAATTAAAAATAAGTATGAAGGTAGGTAACATAACATATCGTCACGCCTTTCCCCGAGTGGCTGGCAGAGATGTAATACAACACCCACACTTCCCCGGACGATATTCAATCCCAAATGTGACAATCCAGCCCCAGTCGTGAAGCAGATGACATACAATACGCACATACATATGTATGTTCACACAATGAACAAATTGGTGCGTGGCGTTGGCTGGGTCCGAACCCACTCCCTCTGACTTGAGAGACGGGCCTTCTCCAACTAGGCTATCATCGCTTCAGTAAGTACAATAACAAAAATAATCGTGGAGTGAAACTGAAACTTGTTGAGATGTTTCTTCTATTCTATAGAATAGAATTTGAGACGGACTATTTTACTTCCAGACTATTGTGTAATTTATTGCTAACTTTATTTTAAGACTTTTGTTAGGGTATTATATTTTAAAAACCTATAAATTGTTGATAGAGCAAGATAAATATAAACAATTTTGGGATTTACAAATAGGTATTTTCTATTCAAAATATTCACGTGGCTTTTTAACTATATCAGCTTGGTCATCTAATGTTCTAAGCGGCTTTCCATCCATATTATTTTTATTTATCTCTGCCAAAGTTTTCACAAATCTATAGTAACGTATAGTGTACTCTGTTTCGCTGGCTGGTTTCGTTTTGTTAAATACTTCCAGATAATGCTCGTAGATTTGATCAGCTATCTGTAAATCGAAGAGCTGAGCGTCTTCGATAGATATGGCTTGGTTATCGGGGACTCGATTTCGTAGAGCCTGTTTTTCGATATCTGCATGAGTTTTCTCGTCATCTGTAAAAAAAACATCATACTTCACTTGTTTAGCATATTTTTGGTAGAAAAACGTACACTGCTGGACATAAGCCTCCACCATGGATCTGCACGATAGCCGATCTTGCGCTACCAACGGCGGCTTTCCGCAAACCTCACAAGATCGTCTGTCCAGTTTGGAAGTGGCCTCGTATAACTAAGCCAACATAAATATTTTTGTCTAACTTCAAAGTAATGGCACTATTACTTTAAACGTCGCGTTGCAGTAAGCGCCTCTATGTTTGTTACTCCTTAAAACTAAACGGATTTAAGGATTTGCAATTTGGATTAAAAATAACTTCAACCCAGGATTAATCCTGGGATTAGGATTAATATCAGGTTTTTATTTAAAAAAAAAGGTTTTTCTAGGATAGCGTAAGAAACCGCAAGGCGCTACTACTACTATGTTATAATTATAAAACGCTGTTTTGATTTTTTTTCGTTTATGCGGTCAAGCATGTCGTGCATTGCATATTTTTATGAACTTAAAATTTATTTTATTTACCTCCATTAGGCACTGCGATCATACTTTAGCAAAATATTTAGCTTTCAAATCAGACAAATTACATACATGGTTTCAGTTTAAATCCATAATGTGCATCGAAATCATCCGGATCTTCATCTGCATATTTATTAACAACATATAATCTTGTATTGTTCTTCTTAGCAGCTAAAACCCCATTTAATTCAAGAATTTTGATAAAGTTCTTGACGAAGTTGTCATAGCCACGTTTGGCATCGGTTTCGTTTTTATAGTGCTTGTCAAACTCTGTTTGAAATTCTTTAAATATTTCACGGAAGAAATTTTCAGTTATTCTGTAGTGTTTTGATTGTATATTGGTAGCAAAGTAAGTTATTATAACTGCTATTGCTATTTTGAAATGTAACTGCATCATTGATACTACAGTAAGTTTAACCTCTATGACAATCTTTGAATGTCATCACTCAATTTATCGTTGAAAAAATTGATTACAACAGCGTATAATTGCTTGTCTCTTCAAGCAAGCCAGTCTCAGTTACAAAAGTAATCATGCGTTGTCAATATTTCAAATTATTATAAAGTTTTGTAACGGAAATTACTTACGAGTAACTCTTATTTAAAAATACTCTAGGAGTACCTTCTTGGCTTCGATCAAATATAAAGGCTACTTGAAAAATGTTTTTACCTAATTAAAACATCAGCCCCCTTAACAATAAACTTTGTATAGCCTCAGAATAGTTACACAGTGTTTGGTCTTTTGCATACAAGCTCAAAATTTTTAAAAGAAAGATAAAATCAAAACACTGTTTAATTATTCCGAAGGTATACAACGTCTATGGCTAAGGGTGTAGAAAGGTAGATTAAAAAAGTATCTGTTGGAGTTTTTTTTAAGTTTAAATAAAAAAAACAACTGCACTCTAGCCATGACTACGAATTTTGTTTGCAAAGAAAAAATTATAGAGAAAAAAATCCGCATCAATTCCATCAACAAAAGCTAAAATATTTCTAATGAGGAGAAACTTTAATCGCTTGGCTTAGTAGGAAAACGAAGAGATTAGAGATGGGTCTAACGCATCCGAAGTTATGGCCCAAAAATTATACTTCATCAAAAGGATAAAATGAAATTTGCATGTCGGTAGTGATAGCGTGGGTCTAGTTTACATATGAATATTAAATTTAATTATGAAGTTTCGGCCCTGTTTTAATAGGTTCAAAAAATGTGTTTTACGGTTATTATAGAAGCCAGTTTAACCCTTACTTGTTTTATTTGTGATATATTCTTAGCGAAGGGTTTTGAATGTTTTGCTACATGGATGGTTTGACTTCAACTTTTGCATAATTATCTACGTTACATTACGTAGACGTATTACGTAATTACATCAATTTACATAATATTTACATTAATTTAATTATTTTTTGTGTTTTTATGAGTGTTTGTAAATCATGAAGGCATGGGAGATGAGTTTCTTAAATATGTGTGTTAATCAAGACCATGTAGCTATTTGGACAATTCACAAACATTTTTATAATTTCAATTAAATGGCGACATTTACTAACACCGTAGCTCACATGGTGATTTTCAAAATTGGATGAAGTGGCAAATGTTGCAATAATAAATGATTGTGACTTATCGAGAAAGTTTCTATCTATTATTTTTTTAGCTTGATCGAAAAAACCAAACAAACCACTGTCCTACTAAAAACTATTCCAAGGAACTATTCCGAGGATATGCTATTCGTTTATATTGCGGCCACTCTAACGGGAAACGCCGATAATTATCGCGATGATGGACGTCAAACGTGTTGTGTTGTTCCTCCATTTTCTTTTATTTTTTGTACTTCTCATTGTAAATAATATCTCTTTAGCAGTCAACAGCCTCTATCGGCAGCCAACATATTCCAAACTCATTTTGAAATCTGAAAGTCAGAGAGTATGTTCAAGATGCCGTCAGTCTTAAGAAAACCTTTGGGAGACGAGGAAGTGTTCATGTCACCTTACCTAAAGTCCTCTTATCCAAGTCGAAATTTCAAAAATGATCTATCTGGAGCTACGGAAACCTACCCAGACTCCTGTACCTTGAAAGGTACGCCGGCGGAGACCCTAGCATGTCTCTGACCGTTTGATATAACATACTACAAAGTTTTGAAACTGAACAAAGAAAGACAGCCGATTAACCCGGTTACGACGCCGGATACGGAAGACCAGACATTCGGCGATACCCTTAATCATCATTGTCCACGTCATCATAGTGTAGCCTTAAGGTTTTTGATAAATTCATGTTTTTGTAAATACTTGAATAATTGATTTTACTAACTAAACCTGCTCGTTTCCTTCCCTACCTTAGGTTTCCCATCCCTAAGCAGGAAAGGCTCTCAACCTAACCTAGATAACTGTACGTTGCGTTTCGCCCCGCTATAGGCGGATCGTAACGTTATAAACGTTAGTGTAACCACGGCTTGTCGCGTTCATTTTACAACGGCATTAACATTGTCGTTTGACGTTCATAGGCATAGACAAAGATAGTTCAAGTGTCGCAGTGGCCACTCAATTTATCGCGTTAACTAACGCAATTTCACGAAAAAAATCGCAATAATTAGCATTGGCGTTCCCCGTTAGTGAGGCCGTATTAGTTAAGGGGCACAAATGTAAGCTAAAGAACCAAACTGTAACGTTAAAGTGTCTTTAAACATTTTTATCTATCTCTTGTCTAGTTGCTTGTCTAGTTGCACTAGAAAACCTTTTAAGTAATTCCCTTAGACCTTATTCTTTAAGAGCCCGCCCGCCTGACAGGCTGATTCATTCGCATATTTTTTTTGTTAGGTTATAAAAAATATTGAATGATAGTTTTAGAAAGTGGACAGTTAGTTTTATCCTACTAATATTATAAACGCGAAAGTTTGTAAGAATGGATGGATGTTTGTTACTCTTTCACACCAGAACGGCTGTACAGATATAGATGAAATTTGGCACAGGGATAGATTATAGTCTAGAATAGCACATAGGATACTTTTTGACCGCGAGTGAAACCGCGGAGCGCAGCTAGTCTCAAATAATTCTGAAAATGTGTCAACTATTTTCAAATGAAAATGTTGTTTCTTTTGGTAAAATAAAAGGAAAAATAATTACTTACTACTTTATATTATATTGTTTTTCTTCGACAAAATTGCAAAAGTCAACTTGATTATTGAAAAAAAATGTCATGTCATTCTAAATAAATGTATTCATTTATTATTCATATATATGTATGTATGTATTCATTTTTAATAACACCATTAAGTAATTATTTGTTTTAAAAAATGCTGGAAATTTGCTGAAGAAAAAGCTTTCGCGAGAGACGCCATAAGAGTCCGGCGACCTAACTAACTTCGACCTATGCGACCTAGACTAACTTCGCATTGGCTTAAGATATTCTATAGCCATTTCGTCTAGAAGAAGAAGACGAGTGAAGAGAGCGAGTTATGATACTGACGAGCCTCAAAACTTACCTACAGAGTGACAAAGTGCAATTTCAATTTTTTTTATGACTTTTGCACTTCTGTAACTAAGAATTTCTGTTCTTAAGTAACTAAGAATTTCCCTTGTATTATGGATTCATTTGACAGCTAGTGATGTAGACAACCTTCCTATGTAATAGAATTTTTGATTTGCTTTGTCTACCTATTGAATAAATCAGTCAAAAGTGACCCCTAAAAAATTCGGATATTTTTCATAGCTCTATTTTAGCTTGAGAACGTTTTTATAAAAACCATGAACATAGGGGCGGAGATATTATTAATTTAATTGTAAATGCTAAATTTCATCATAATCTGACAAATGGTTTTCAAGAAATTTAAGTAGCGCGTTTGTATGGAAATTTCAGAGCGTCGCAGCCCTCTTACTTAAAATCCATTGTACAGTAATAGCGCAAACACATTCAACGTATAATCACGTTCTTTGACGACGTTGATATTATAGGACCCGCCGTAGTCTATTATGCGCGTAATACGTGACTTTTTTCACAGATGACTCGACACAAGCTTCCGACTAACACTCTATCAAAGCAAATTGATTTTGTACGGGGAAATATTGTAAATTTTTCGAGCTGGAACGATATGAGCGGCGTCAGCAAAACGTCACTGTGAAACGTTCGAATAGCGATGGTAAACACTTTTACGTCATCCATCTTGCAATCTTAGATCTTAAGTTATTCTAATGGTCCTCTCGGGGAATCCCATCTTACTGGATAAATAGTGGGGCGCTTGAAAAATTGTTTTCGTTAATGCCTTCGCTTAATGTAATCGTTCAATTGAACCTTTTTAAACAGTTGGTAATTTCATTACTAGAGTGTTTTTTCACAAGGAAAATGATAATACAATTTTCCTCTTTGGTTACTTACGTGGAGTGCTGATAGAGAACAGTGCTGTAGTGACTGAGAAGAGTTATGCCAGATACTTTCTGTTTTACTGTCTCAATTAGGTTTACCCTCTTTAGTTATTTAAGTGCCTTCATTTGTTTAGATGTGCGTTACGAGAGTAGCTATTCACCATGATCCAAAAAAATAAGGTCTAGCATTCAGCAAAGTAGTGACGTCATCGTTATCCGCCTCTTTCGAACTTGGTGTAAATGACTTATTTCGCTCTTACTTAAGCATCAATTGACGTCACTGTGTTGTTGAATGCTGTACCTGGCGGTGTATATTATTTTACCATGCTACTCACTACTTAAGTTTTACCCCTCGGTCTACTACATACAGAAAATAATAGAAGTCAAACTTCAAAACAAACGTTAACGGCTTTAAAACGATTCTCAACTATCGGGCAGCGCGAATCAAAACCCGAAAGTTGCCAGTATTAAATTAAGCGTTGATGTATGGCCAACGTGATTAACCCTCGAATTTCGACGCAAAATTACGGCAGTTTCAGACGTCGCCAGAACTTTTCTTTAGGTGATAAACGCTCTCACAAATTGCCCACATTTATTCGACGCTGTAGGAAACCGCCGCTAATGTGGACCGGGAGGAATTCCTCTTTGTGCCTGTGTGCCCCATAGAGGTGTGCCAGATATATCACTAGAATGAAAAAGAGAGCGCATCTTTTCACAATATGTAGGTAAGTGGAGGTGTAATTGAGTTGCGACGATGTTATTCACCCCGTCAATAGCTTTACGAATCAAACAAAATGAAAATTTTTAGAAATTATGAACAGCGATTGATCTACTGCAAGTAAATTCGTTCACAAAATGATTAGTATGATTGTCATGTTACACTGCAGTATTTCAAACACGGTTTACGTTTTTCAACGAATTGTAGTAAATTATTGCTATTTCATGATTTTTTGTCTGGCGCCAATTAACAAAGTACCAAACTAGATCATGTCGACTCAATTTATTTGTCTATCTTTGGCAAAATTAATAAGTTTATTAATAATAATAAATCAAATTTAAAACAAGAGAGAGTTCAAAGAGAACGATAGTTAATGATTTTGTATGAGCCAGTTCACCTTTCGCTTGTCACACTCACTCCCTTACCTACCCCAACTCTTAATACTCGTGTCGACGCATTCATTCATACAACATTGAACTTTACTGAACACTCGTTGCAAATGAATTGAGTCGAAATTGCGCTTTAAAACGGTTTTATGGTTCAGTGCCAGATTATCGGTAAAATGTTCCGCCCCGGAATTAATTAAATTCATTTTCGATTATAATTATCGAGCAAACGATATGTTGTTGTTTTGATTGAAATGAATTGTTTGTTAGCACGTTAATGAGAACCGAAATTATTAATATACTGTAGAGTGCGATTGGTGAGTTCTTACTGATATATTATTAGTCCCTTGAAGATACGAATTAAGGATACGTTAGAAAAGGTTAGTTTTTAATTTAACCTATCTGGTAGTTAATTCACATCCAATATTTTACGAAGTGAACAAAGTGCCGTATAACAACATTTCCTAAAGATAGTGCTTTAAGTTAATTTTTAAACGAGATTCCTTCGGCTTATCCCGGACTGAGTTGTGTCCATTTAGTCAGTCGCAGCTTTATCTTAGCTTTCAATGTTACCTGGAAATATTTTCTTGTTGTTTTATTTGTGTAAGCAGCTATTATTGTCTCAAAACCATTAGTAACATACATATAACACATATACATATATATGTGTAATACGAGTATAAGTAACAACATTTATTTAGTTATTGGTCTTTCAATATGTTTATTGAGTCTACAACCAAGTAATAATAGTAATAGGATAAGGTCAATCGCCGAACGGTTTCATATTTAGTACTTCTCTCTTGTAAAAACAGGTTATTTTGTAGTAAATAATAGTTAATAAATTCGGAACATTTTGACACACGGTCGCCTGACCCCAAACTAAGCAAAGTTTGTACTATGGCTGCCAGAGACTAATATAAAAACATATTTATTTTTAAACATATACTTAAATAGAAATTAACACCCAGACATAGAACAAACACAAATGTTCATCACATGAATGTTTGCTCTAGGTGGAAATTGAACCCACGCCCCCTAGCTCAGAAGGCAGGTTCACTACCAACTGAGCCACCGAGGCAGTCTAAATAATAATAGGTATTTGTTGTTAAGGAACATGTAAAATAAAATAAAACGCAGCTCTTTTTTTCGATGTCTAAATAAAAAAAACCTTACCTAGAATATCCAACTGTTTTATTTCCTTAATTCTTCTTCAAATAGTTTTATATTTGTGTGGATGTGCAAAGTTTCAAACTTGCCGTTTCGTCAGCTTATTCTGTTTCATTTTGCTTGTATCTGTATGTACTCGTACTCGATAGCCGGTAAACACCGGTGTCCACAGTACGTGACTTCAAGGAGGAGGCGGGACGGGGTATCCAATGCATTTTTCACCGGAATAGATTTCGCGCGAGGAAAAATTGCAAATTTTTGCAACGCTGGCCCGGTGAGGTGTCACGCGCGTCGCAAGGCGTGACTTTACAGATATTCAGAGCCTGATTGCGGCTCATATATTTTGAAGTTGAGAGCTTCTACGATGATGTTTAGAGAACGTGTTCTTACCGGGATATTGTTAAGATTATAGATTGTACGTAAAATTATGTTTGTTGTGCCTTTTAGTATTTTGTTTAGAACCTGCATGCACTTACGTGCAAGGGAGTACCTACTAAGATAAATACGGATGTGTTGTAGCGCTGCGCTGGATAGGCTAAAATGGTGGACTTTGTTCTCCTTCAAACTTTTTTCATAGCTGCTTGAGCAACTATATTATATTGAAATAATATCCACAATACCTACTTTTCAATAAATTCTTAGTAAGTAAGTATAAGTTAGTGATTCTTGAAATACTTTGTGTTCTAATGGCTCTCGTAGAAAACTTCTAAGTACCTACTCTACGACTTCTACAAACTTACTCGAGTAGGATTTCTGCTAAACTTTACTTCTTATACAAGTAATCTAACACTTCACAAAATAATACTAAGATAAATAACAGTTCTCACACTCATTAAAATAACGTCTAATACATTTTAATACCTTAATTACATTCTCCAAGTTTTAAATTCAAACGAATGGTTATTTCTCGCACAGTGGGATATTCAGACATGTGCAGACTTGAATAAATGTAGCAGACAAAAAGATTACTTACATCAGAATAAAGTTTAATGTCTCTTCATAAAAACTAATGAGAATTTCTACTTACACGTTTTGTGAAATTAATGACTTTGAGAGTGATATTCGTGCATCTAATTGGAGGCAAGTTCGATTGAAATTTAGCATGAACTGCTTTTAATTTTGACCTTCAGAATCAAACATTGTAGCTGCTTCTTGGTTACCTTCACCTTCAGATCAACCTAGAGAATAAGATGGCGCACGGCCTATGATTTATTATTTTTATTTTTGAATCCAGAAACCATCCAAAAATACGCTACTGTCATATATGTACAACAAGCACACATTGACGCAAAAAAACTACGCTACTCGCTTGGTCATTGTTATCTCGACACAATGTGAATTGGTTTATGGTATAATTTCGTGTACACAAATATACAGAGTCCATTATAAAAGTGTGGCCAGGACTACATTTTGAGGTTCTTTTTAAAAACAGTGCAGTTTATTTACAAGTCAATTTTGAAAAAGCCGTAACATTCACTGGTTCAAATGAAACTATTTCAAACAAAAATCACCAACATTTGTTTAAAATTTTGTGTTTATGCTTTGAGACTGTGAAAACACTGGTAACATACCTACATAATTATATGCTCCAACCCGTCATTGCACTCGCGAACTCCCTTAATTCGACCCCGTCAAAAATCCTGCCTCAGCTGACGTCTCCTACCTATGCTACCTACCTGCCAAACTTCAGCTTCAAAGATCAAATAGCTTTCGAGACTTCGTACTTAGAGTGTGAGTGGCTTTTCGCTTTTCAATGTAAACATAGACTAATATTTAAATTTAAATGCACTGGATAATAATATTATGTGTAAACCGCATCTTTAGCCAGCACATGTACAAACTCCCAACAAAGCCACATTAATTGCCGCTTAACAACTTGACAAACTAACTCACTAGCACCAAAAGTCCCAGCCAGGCGTTAGTAGGCAAGAACTTTACTGCAAAATTGCCACCTAGCATCGCAACTTGAGGCATTATTTCACAGTAACAATCGAATGCATGTAACAGAAGGAGTGAAGCTTGTACTGTACACTGACAAATTAACTTGAGATAGAATTTATAAAGATCTCGATAAAGGACTATTATGATTATATTTAGTTTAGTTTGGCTTTAAGTTATTACAACTGTTGACAATAATTGCCTTACTCTCTCACAACAACCTAGGCTGCAAGTCAGATAGAAAAGACGTAAGATGTCGCCGTGACATGGACAATTATGTGTTGAAGGGACGGGACGCCACGTCTGCGTCCCGTCCCTTCAATGGACTTTCATACAAAACGCGATTGAACACATACAGATAAGACAGGGCGCATGTGAAACGCGGACGCACAGCTTCTCATTTTGTATGAAGGTGCCACGTCGCCGCTATGTCCGTGTCTTGTCTTCGTCCTACATCGTTTCTGTCCGGCCAGCCCCTAAGAATATTTATAATTGAAAACTACTTATCTGAAAAATATGAAGCTTTGGTCTGTATCTTACCTTTTTATGTCTTAACCGACTAAAATGAGCTTGATGAAATTTGCTAGCAAGGAAGATTTTTGGATACTTGTTTTCGGAATTAATAAATCTTTTTGTCATGAAATTCTGTAAATAATACAAAAGTACCTGGATGGCCGAGCTTTGCTCGGTATTTTTTTTTATTTTTTAATTGTGTTTTTTGGATAATAAACAATTGATTTTAGTCTAACCTCAAAGCAAACACTCATTGACTTCGTGTTACTTAACAACGCCATCTGCTGTTGTGTCGTTAAAGCAATTAGTTGCTCACAAAAAATAGTAGTATTATTATTCGCCAATAGATGTCAGGAAGAGTCATATTTTTCAGTTGAGATTGATTATCGATAAAACACGAATAAAATGATATTTTCTAAAAATGATTCCTAGCTAGATCGATTTATCGCCCCCGAAACCCCCTATATACTAATTTGTATGAAAATCGTTGGAGCCGATTCCGAGATTCCAATTATATATATATATATATACAAGAATTGCTCATTTAAAGGTATAAGATAACGCACCGCTTACCAAATACCCCAGACAATATCACAGAATAGTACGTAGTGGTTATAAAATAACAACTGACAACTAAAATTAAAAACTCCGCTCAAAACCAACCAGTATATTTTCTGTTTTCAATGTTGGACTCTATTCTCTTTGGTAACGGATTAATATTCATCTTCTTCTTAATATATATAAATTACGTGTCATGTTGTTTGTCCGCTATAGACTCCTAAACTACTTAACTGATTTCAATCAAATTTGCACACCGTGTGCAGTTCGATCTAACTTAAC